>RJVU01061481.1:1490107-1518236 GCA_003731715.1 Anabarilius grahami
TTTTATTTTTTCTTCTATTATTTATATTTTATTTTAATATACAATTATTCATTGAAAATAATGTAATAGTTTTAGTTACTGGATAACACAATCTTCTAGCCATGCAAAACAACAACAAAAAATAAATTCAGAATAGAAATTCTCATGACTTTTGACTTTTAACTCTTTCCCCGCCAGCATTTTTATTTATTTATTTATTCATTCTTTTTTAAAATAATTTTCAAAAAAAATTCACGGCCCCCAGAATATTTTGTTGGTTAACTCTTTCCCCGCCAGGAGATTCAGTGCTCTTTCAGAAGCTGCGTAACAGCGCCCCCTACAGTATAACAGCAAAAACACGGTAAGCAAGAAAATCCCTTCAACGGCGGGGAAAGAGTTAAATGACCCTTAAAATATCCTGACTGCCTGTGTTGACCCTGAACACGTGTAAAAATGGAAGAACGACTGACGGCGTGATGCTGTTCTCCGTACCTGATTTGGCATGCGAAGAGAGGGCCGTGGTCCACCAGGGTACCGAGGAGACATAAAAGGCTAGAAGAAGACGAAGATGAGAAAAAAGGCGTCATTAGCAACATGTTGCCCTATTTCAGAAGAAAGCGAGAGCACTGCATAGACCAGAATGAATGAGTGCAGCAGGCCAGGCTATAGCAGATGGAATGGACAGACAGATGCACGGAGAGCAGAAGCCAACGCAAGATGACATCAAATATGTACATCTGACATCTCTCCTTCTGTCCGTCAACAGAGACTGCTCCCGTTCTGCACACACACACACACTCACTCTCGTACAGGAGAGCATCGCCGCACTTCTCAAGTGAACGTCTGGTCAGGAAGGAAAGTGACCACAACAACCCAAACGAGGGCAGTATCGTGCCTGCGTCCTGACATACAAACCATTAGAGCCGTGTGGCTGCGCGTCTGGAGACGAAACCCGACGCCACTTCTGCGGTCGAGGCCTGTGGGAAGATCCCGAGAGACTCGCGCCAACTTTTAGAGCTCTGTTGAAGCATGTACCGGCGCTGAACGGATGAGGGAAGGGCTGTGAGTGTGTGTGTACAGCTAATTAGAGTGATTTCACCACTGTAGGAAGATGTTGTACCACCATAGAGCTCTAATATGAGTGTTTTTCCAGGAGAAAGGAAACGGAAGTGCATGATAAGTGTAGGTTTCACTGTGTTTTGTGGGTATGCGCATCGTTCAGTCAGTGTGTGTGTGTGTGTGTGTGTGTGTGTGTGTGTGTGTGGGTNCTCTACAATATTAATGTGTTATTGATGGGGGTTGGGGTGAGGCCCGGGAGTGGAGGCCCATCTCCAAGAACAAGGAGGAGACTGAATTATTTATCCTGTTCGCAGGGAGTCGACTCTATGGAGGGGGTGGGAGGTATACAGGATACTTCACGCTCCCAGTATAGAGAAACAGAACGAGGGAAAAAAAGAAAAAAGAAAGGGAAGACAAAAGGAGGAATAGACTTTAGGGCAGTGGCGTCAATTCAACAAAAGCCAAGGTATGGCGAACTCCGATGACGAGATCGAATCTTACTCCCTCGACGTGACCACAAGTGTGTGTGTGTGTGTGTGTGTATAGTTTTGATCATGACCCAGTAAATTACACCACTGTTAAAGAATAAAGTAACTTTTTCCGGCACTTCAAAGCTCAAATATTTGAATATTATACAATTTAAATGTTATTTTTAATGTGATTGTCCCTGTTTGTAAAACTAAAAGTTTCACGATGTAGGAAAACTAACATGTGGTGAAAAACAAAAACTTTTAGAATAAAAAAAAGACATGAAATTACTATTATGACCGGCAGATGGCGGCAGAGGACCTCTTATTGTCTCATTAGCCATTTCCACTCCTTCATATATATATTTTTAGAGATTATCAAACCCTTTTATAACATTAAAATCTATTTTTTGTCACTTTTTGTAAGTGTGAAGTATGTATACATGTAGGAAAAGTCAAAAATTTTCATGAAAAACGCAGTCTTTATAATCACTGAAGCTGTCAGTCAGTACAGCACAAACTCACTTTGTGTGAAAACTCCCGTTTTAATCAACGAATCTGACTAAACTTCACAATAAATCTTTTATTTAAACGCCGTCTTTGCTTTTTTGTTATAATTAGAGGATTTGTGCGCGTATAAACTTGCACTAAACCGAGAGAAACCGAGCGGATTCTCACTACCGGTAACTTAAACACCTCTGATTGGTCATTATTTTCAACAGAAATGGCTGTGATTGGCTACAATACTCAACGCTGCAAAAGCACGTTGTAAATAGACACATTTGCAGCGTCGTTACATGAATATAACAACCAGATTTAATTTACTTGCTTTTCTCTTTTATTAAATAATTACAAATTATGTTATACATAATGATATAACTCTGTTAATCCTGCAATAAAAATATATTACTTTTTTATTACGGTCATACCCAACTGACGTACCAGATTTGTTTTGTCCACTTCTATTGTACACAACCCATTGAACTGAACTTGTACTCCTCACATTCCAAACCTGTACGACTTTATTTTTCTGTGTAACACAAAAGAAGAGGTTCTGAATACTGTGCTGGCTGCTCCTTTCCATACAATTTTAATGAGCAGGGACTGAAGCTTTCAAGCTTCAAAAAGGATATAAAGCACCATAAAACATACACTAGCATTCAAGGTTTTTTCATATTCGGCAAGGAATTGATCAAAAGTACAAGTAAAGTTGTTACAAAAGATTCAAAAAATGCTGTTCTTTTGAATTTTCCAGTCCAGTTCATGAACGAATCATTCAGACCAGATCTGAATCAGATTCAAAAGAACCATTTGTTCACAAATCAGACATTGGTGCGTCTCTAATGAATGGCGCTAGATGTCAAGAGCTTCAGTGAATAACTTAATTGCAATGTCTTTTTTCTTAAACAAATCTATCGTACAACTTCAGAAGACTTAAAATATAGCGCTAGAGTCAAATTTTGTCATACTTTTATGGCTCTTGTTTGTTTGTATGATCTTTCTTTCTTAAAAGCTTCAGTCTCCGTTCATTGTAGTTGTATGAAAACGTTTTCCAGCAAAGTCTTCAAAATGTCCACTTTTGTGAGACAGAAAAGAAGTAATACTGAGTCGATTTTCATTTTTGAGTGAACAATCCCTTTAAAAACGACGTCGACCCTGACTAAAGTCCATACACAGGACAGTTCAGTAATTCGGCAACTTTGGTTGGAAGCATGTGTTTCTGTGAATGTTTACAACAAGAGGACTAGAATTATAAATAACCATGTAATTTACACCGTTCATCTTGCCCAAGTGAGTTGATGCCAGCGTCGCCAACAGTTCTCATGTGTGCGTGCGTGTATATCGAGGGTGTAAGCAAGGACACGGTGTGTGTGTGTGTGTCTTACCTGGCCGTGTGGTCCCATCATGGGGTTGCTGGTATTGTGTGGGGGAGGCTGTGCGTGTGGTGACGGCTGCGAGCCGGGAGGCCCCTTTAAGAGAGAAGAGGGAGATGAGAGATGCACAGACGGCCTTCCAGTGAGGCCTGCTGCTGCCGAAGCCCTTGCACAAACACACACGACACAAACTCACTAAATACTGCTGGGAGACCCAATGCTAGTGTGGGGATTTCAATGAAAAATGGCAGTTTATGGGAATCAAACAACTAGCTGTTATTTCAAGAAGAAAGTTCTCGACAAATCATGGCAGGATTTTATAGACCCACTTCATCATCTTGAAGAAAAATGTGTTTCGGATGTATAAGTGATGAGCGAGTCTTCAAATTCATATTTCAACACCAACCAAACAAGTCAAGGCATTGTGGGACATTCAGCTCATGTTGACTTAATGGAACAAAAGATCCAAATCACTACAAATACGGATGTATACCGATATCAAAACGTTGATACGTGGATAATTATTTTCATATGATGGCCTATATATTATATTTAAAACATTTTCACACAGATGTTAACATTTTGTGTCAAAAATAAAATTAAATAATAATACAAATTTGGGATGCACGATATATCGGCCACCATATCGGTATTGGCCGATATATGTTCATTTTTAATGTTATCGTTATCGGTCTGAGACAATTTGGCCGATATATTAAAGCTGATAAATAAAGGATTATTTCCTTCAGCTGAGACACTTCAGATGCGACACTGTCCACTATTATGGTTTTAAATTGCTTGAAATATGATTGAAATCAGTTCAGTACAACATACAACGCAAGTCTGTCATATAGACTACATAATATTATAATGAGAAATTATAATTGTGTGATTGGGAATGACTTTTAATGGTGAGACTTTTGTATTCAAAAATTATAGAAAAATATGAATTCAGATTTATCGCCCAATATATCGGTTATCGGCTTTCAAATATAAGGAATTATCGGTTATCGGTATCGGCCAAAATTTGAGACTTTAGTTTTTGTAATCAGGCTCTCACATTATATAAAAATATAAATTTAGATTTAGATTTATCGGCCAATATATCGGTTATCGGCTTTCAAATATAAAGAATTATCGGTTATCGGTATCGGCCAAAATTTGAGACTTTAGTTTTTGTAATCAGGCTCTCACATTATATAAAAATATAAATTTAGATTTAGATTTATCGGCCAATATATCGGTTATCGGCTTTCAAATATAAAGAATTATCGGTTANAATCAGTTCAGTACAACATACAACGCAAGTCTGTCATATAGACTACATAATATTATAATGAGAAATTATAATTGTGTGATTGGGAATGACTTTTAATGGTGAGACTTTTGTGTTCAAAAATTATAGAAAAATATGAATTCAGATTTATCGCCCAATATATCGGTTATCGGCTTTCAAATATAAAGAATTATCGGTTATCGGTATCGGCCAAAATTTGTGACTTTAGTTTTTGTAATCAGGCTCTCACATTATATAAAAATATAAATTTAGATTTAGATATATCGGCCAATATATCGGTTATCGGCTTTCAAATATAAAGAATTATCGGTTATCGGTATCGGCCAAAATTTGAGACTTTTGTTTTTGTAATCAGGCTCTCAAATTATATAATAATATGAATTGAGATTTATCGGCCAATATGTTATCAGCTTTCAAATATAAAGAATTATCCGTTATCGGTATCGGCAGAAATCTTCATAAAATAAAAATTAAATTAGGCATGACAACATCGTAATGTAAAATATATTAATTTTGAGATTTTCTAGAGGTCGCATTCAACAGTGATACTAAATTATCAGTAAAATATAAAATACGGGGAAATTAGCATGCACATTTGCATATACAATATTAACCAATACCAATAAATAAACACACAGCAACACCCTTGTACCATGATACAGAGTTTTGCAAACACCACCTACATATATTCATCAGAAAATGCAAAAAGAGTTTATAGAGAAGCATCGTTTATGTACTGTATGTACATTCAGAGGAAGTATTTCTGCTAAAAGTGTCATATAAACCCCTCGTTCTATATAACTACTGCAGAGAGCATCCATTAGTGTTCATTAATGATCAACAGGCCATTGAGCTCGAGTCCAAAATGGTTCTGGAAGGAACATGAGACATCGTGACTAATAACTAACACAAAACAAAGGAGATTAGCTTCAATTCCTCTCTCCCTCTGAACAACAAGCCCGAATGAGAAGCATATGGCATTATGGGTCCTGTACACCTACATTAAGAGCGTTCAGCCAATCGCGGTCGCTCTGCAGTTCTGCCTCATTGGGGAAGGATCTCAAAACGGCGATATATAAAAATCACTTCCGACACCTTTGAGAAGATAATAACCTGCCACTTACTGGCATGGCTATCAACAGAGAGCCCTTCAATCTCCATTCTCAGGCCCTAAAGGGGCAGTTAGTTTGACAGTATTCATACACTCTGAATGACGGCCGCAGGACAGCTGCAACAGCTCTCCTCCACCACTCGGGGGCAGTGTTAACAAAGCAAAACCTCTCGGATCTATCTCACAGAAGCACAACAATATTTATATGTCTGAGCACTGAACATCTCTATTTGATTTAAAAATATACAGTAATCACATGCATTAATTTCTATGCTAATCATTTCAAGCAACACTGACGTCAACGGATCGGCTCTCACAAACAAAATGAAGGAAGGAAAATACTTTGAGGGAGAGAGTCTGTGTATGTGGTTGTGACCCACACAGATTACTGCCTCTTGACCTCTGGCCAGTGCTCAGACCTCAGACAAGCCCTCCTGCTGGCTTCAGAGGGGCTGAGGAAACCGTCCACCACGGCCGAAAAATCTCCAGGCTGATGACCACCACAGCCGCAGAACGACACATCTGCCCAGGGTACGACACTGACCCACCCACGACAACAGAAATAACCCCACCACATTCAGAGTCGGAGCTGTGGCTCGCCGGTTAGTACACATGTGATCATATACTCTTAAAATTAAAGGTTATTTATTGGGATCAGTGGCTCAACAAAGAACCATTCCACAAAAGGTTATTTTAATGGAAAAATGTTCTTTATAGCAGGAAAAAAGGTTCTTCAGATTATTAAAATGCTCTTCACATTTAAACTAATTAAAAATAAAAGGTTTTTTCATTGGGATCAGTGGCTCAACAAAGAGCCTTTAACATCCATGAAATCGTTCCATTGCTCAAAAGGTTCTTTTAATGTAAAAAAAGGTTCTTCAGATCATTAAAACGTTCTCTTAAATGTAAAGGTTCTTTATTGGCATCAACGGTTCCACGAAGAACCTTTAAAATCTATGGAACCTTTCCATCACTCAAAAGTAGGGCTGCAACAAACTATTATTTTGATAAATCGATTAATCTACCGATTATTGGAACGACTAATCGTCGATTATTGCACTGGTTACTCAGTATGCTTCTAGCAATTAGTTAAAATACTGAGTTATACTTTAATAATTAAAACAAGGAAATCTCTTCAGCTTTTGAAAGTGTATTTTTAATTAATTTGTTAAAAAATACCGTTAAAATGACCGGTACTGAGTTTTTAATACGACTGGGGATTATAATAACTTTTTAATAGGAGTTAAAATATGAATATGTAATATTGTGCCAAGATTTTAGAAAAATGCTCCTCTCTAGATTTCTTCTTTTTTTTCTTTTTACTAACTAGCGAGTTTATGGTCACTGAATGGCTTTCCTGAGGTAAATGTAGCATTTTGTGACAGTGTTTGCAAGTTGTTGTATTGACGTCTTTCTGTGGTTCATTAGAGCTGGATTCATTTCAGTAAATTACATTACATATTACATATTGCGCTACAGCGCCTCACTGGTCAAAACGTGTTATTGCAGGCCCTTCAAATAGGTCATATGAGATCAAAAGACTATTCGACAACAAAAATATGTGTCAACAATTTTTTATTGTGAACATTGTCGATAATGTCGACTAGTCGTTTCAGTCCTAATCAAAAGGTTATTTTAAATGGGGAAAAAAGGCTTTATAGTGTAAAAAAGTTCTTCAGATCATTAAAATGCTCTTCACACTTACATTTTAAGTGGCATCACTAGGTGCTTTCACACCGGAGGATCCTATTCATAGTTCCTAGAACTATTGGCTGAAGTACACTGATTTTTCTGTGTTCGCACCGCAGGAACTAGCGACGATTTTAGTTCTAGGAGCTCCTTTTGGGGGAACTAAATTAGCTCCTACTTCAGAGTAGGGTCTAAACCAGCACTATAGGAACTGTCAGTGACGTGAGTGTACGTCGATTGGTCAAACGCATGTCAAACACTGGCACCCAGCATTTTTAAAAAAGCCGTGTAAACATATTTACTTCACGAACATGGAAAACAGTGATAACAGCATTTACCTGCTGTCTGCAGGGTTGTGTTCTTTTCTCCACCTCGATGATACGTAATACTGAAAGTTGTCATATGAGATTTCGTCTCTTAGCCCCACTTTTTGCTCTTTCAGTCGCGTAAATTATACGTTTACATTCCATCTCCGTTATCACGAAACCCACGACACACAACAAACACAGCTCCAATCACGGCATCTTCCATCCACTGGTTTTTAGCGTTTGTAAATGCTGTGCTTAAAGACGCTGCTGTCGGCCGCTTCAGAGTTCCTATTCCCGGTGCAAATGCAACCAGGAGAAATTAGTTCTCGGGGAACTATCCTAGTGGCTAGTTCCTATAATTGAGTTCCTAGAACTATTCGGAGTGATATGGCATCTATGCAAGTGGAATTATCCACAAATGCTGGTCACATTTTTCAATACATTTTCACAGTAATTTCTTCATAATTTCTATCTTTTCTGTGGCTAAAAGGAGTTTCATTTCATTCGTGACCGATTAATTTAGTGATACAAGCACTTGTTTAAAGAAGCATGCATGACTTCAGGACACATCAGGAGTTTCTGAGCTGGTTTTTGGGAGATTTAGTTTCTGATTCAGCCGTGACCCGTCTCTGACCTCCCTGTGAGAGTGGATCGCTGCGAGGTCTGGCATGAGAGCTGCTCGACTGACTGTCCCAGAAACCGTGCGCTGATACAACAGGAACACATGAGCATGCGTGTGTTTTCCCTGGCCACCTGCCTGTGTCAGAGCGGGTCTGAGGGAGGATCCGAGGGTCTAGAGATGCTCAAGGCCTCTTTACCTCATGGCAGCGCTGAGGTCACGACTGTTCATCACACCTCAACACACACCGCTCTCTCTGCTGAACAATCTTTGTCCTCGAGTAACACTCGTTCACTTCTCTTCCTCTCCACCTGACTTCCTAAAGAATGAAAGCAGGGGTGTGCGTGTATCTGTGATCACACTGCTAAATATGTGCAGTTTTTCTATTATCATAATCAGTGTGGTTGGAAAGATACTGGAAGCAGACAATATCAAGGCTTGTTATGTTTCCAAGTTTTCTTTGCCACGTTTCAAAGTCCTGAGAAATGGAAAATCTAAAATTACACCTGGAAACTAATTATTTATAATTGATTTGAAATATTTAAGAATATTTATTATAAAACATAAGTTAAGTTCAATTGTTGTGCTAATAGCGTAACCTAAATTTTTAAAGAAAAAAATCCATTCCATACAATTCAAAAGTTTTGAGATTTTTTAATATTTTTGTAAGAAGTCTTAACATGTTCACCAAAATTGCATTTATTTGATCAAAAATACGAAAAAAAACTATGGAAGCTTGTTTCCGACACTAAATAACAATTTTAAAAAAGGTAATTGCGACTTTTTGTGTCACAATTCTGACTATTTTCTTTAGAATTGCGAGATTTAAACTCGCAACTGCAAGATATAAAGTCAGAATTACGTTTTATAAAATACTTTATAACTCACAATTCTGACTTTTTTGAGTTATAAAGTCTTTTATAAAGAATTCCAAGTTTATATCTCGTAATTCCGAGAACAAAATTGAGAGATTAAGAAGTCGCAATTACCTTTTTTATTTTTTATTTCATGGCGGAAACAAGCTTATTCCGTAGGAAACAGAAATATTGTAAAATATTATGATAATTTAAAACCATGCTAGTTTTCTATTATATATATATATATATACATTTACATATACATATACACACACAAACACACACACACACACACACACACACACATATATATATTCTTTTTCATTTCTTAAACTTAAACGAGAGTAGAAAGATTTTTAAGGCTTTTTAGACTTTTAAACTTCAATGTACACAAAGATATTAAATGAATCAAGAAGGTAATATCTCCATGGTACATAACTAAAAAAAAACATGGTATTACTATGGTAAAATTCACAGTAGTACCATGGTACTTTTTGGTAAAAGTGATTTAAATTGTACATTATATTGTTTTGATGCCTAAATCCTAGAAAAGTAAAATCCTAGATTGTAGCACTACTTTTTATTTAATCAACAGATAATATAGTATAAATACTAATCTCTGCTACTGTATCGTTATCTGCATTACAAAAAAATAATCTAGTATGAACAAAAGTGTCTATATTGTTTATCCCTAGTAAACAGATGAATGAACCCAAACCCACAGTCCTGTTCTCTCACTGATGCTTTAGAAACAGATCTGAGAAGCAGCACACACACACACACACACACACACACATCACACCTCTTCCCTCACTCCCTCAGCGCTGATCTGCTATAAATAGCACTCCTCTGCTTCTCCAAAAATCTCCTCCGCACCTCTCCGTACCCTCCTTCTCCTCAAACCTTTCCCCTATATTGCTCTCCCAGCCCATCCCTCCCCATACAGCAGAGATTCCAGACAGCGGTAGAAAGCGTCTCCTCCCTCGACTCTGCCTTATCACTAGCTCTGCCAAATGCCAGGCCTGTCCATCACTGAGCAAACGCTCCAGCACCCCCGCTGCATCATGGGAAGGGCTGTGGATGTGTACAAGCATGTTTGATTATGAGGCTACGTGTGTCCGTGCATGTATGTGTTGAAAACAGACGAGAATAAACAGAAAAAAGCTCTGACGAAATGTATCCAGATCTCCACCTCAAGTAGAGGAAATTTTGATGCAAATTAAGAGTATTTTGAGTATTTCATAACGAGCACCACCATTACTAGTGCTCACACCGAGGATCAGGCATCTGAACAAAGCACTAACTCTTCTGGATGAACTGATATTCAAATAAGTCACTATATGACCGATAACTGACAAATGGCCAATATTAAAATATTATACAGATATAAAAAAATATTTTGTCTTAAAAATTACAAATAAAACACACAAAAATCTGCCAATCTGTTAAATATTAATAATAATATAAAACACTTTATTATTAGCCAATAACATGTACCAATATATTTAAACTTCTCACATAAAAGGTCTTTAACATTGTGTTTTGCACCATTGCTTTGGCAAAGTATCTGGTAAACGAACTAAAATCCAAAGCGCAATATGGCTTTATTTTCTTGCAAGTATAGAAATTAGGACAAAAGTATTGTACAATATATGGCTGTTACTCTCANNAAGGTATAATAATAATAATATAAAATTATTATTATTATTTTGATTATTAGGGATGCACGATATATCGGCCACCATATCAGTATCGGCCGATATATGTTCATTTTTAATGTTATCGTTATCGGCCCGATAAGAACATTTAGCCGATATATTAAAGCTGATAAATAATGGATTATTTCCTTCAGCTGAGACACTTCAGATGCTCACTGTCCTCCATTATGATTTTGAATCGCTTGAAATATGATTGAAATCACTTCAAAAATGAAGTAGTACAGCACAAGTCTGTCATAAAGACTACATAATATTATAATGAGAACATTAGAATTGTGTGATTGAGACATGACTTTTAATGGTGAGATATTTGTTTTTCTAATCAGCCTCTTAACTTATATTAAAAGTTGGATTTAGATTTATCGGCCAATATATCGGTTATCGGCTTTCAAATATAAAGAGTTATCGGTATCGGCCAAAATGTTCATATTGGTGCATCCCTAAATATTATTACTATATATAAATTGTTTGGCTTCCTTAAAAAGCAGTGTGAATGTAATGTGGACTGAGACACTATATCACAACTAAAAAGAGAGTCGAGTCCCCTTTAAAGTTCAGGTTCAAGATCATTCACAGACTTTTTTCTTTGTTAAATTCGTACACTGAACATGGGTTGGAGCTCTTAATTTTGAACTTTCAAAGAGCACCAGATTGATGAATTTAACTTTAAAATGTACAAAATATTCTTGCGCAGGGACCGAGTTCCATCCATCACAGTCTCACAAATCCTGTGGGAAACACAGCATCCCTACTAACAATTACAATTTTCTGCACTGTTTGTACTACTGACATGAATCCTAACTCAAATCCTAATGGCGGACGATAAAAAAAAAACCGAATGAAGGAGGGAATATATCAAGGGAACAAAATATCATAAAGATCATATTTTTTTTACTTGTGCCAGCAAGTACCCACCTAGCAACTGTTAGAAATATTCTGAACTCCTTAGCAACTGCAAATAAACCCCAATAGCATCATGGCAGCAATGTTTCATAGACGAAAGAACCGTTTTTCACCAGTCACGTTTTCTTCAGAACAAGAACAATCTAGTTTAAGCTCAAAGTTGTTGTACAGGCATTACTGATCTGTTTTCATTCAGTGGCTCAAAGTACCGATCAGAGAGAAAACTGCGACTGTCCACTAAAGAAGAACACAGAGTATAACACCTGCATGAACACAACACGGCCTGCAGTATGAATGAATAAAGCTGCAAGCAGATGGATGGAGGGATGATGAAGAAAGAGAAGGGAATATCTTAGCAGGGAAGAAAGGAAAGGAAAAAAAACTCATTGAGAAGCACATGAAGCACATTCAGTCTCTCTCTCACACTCAGTTAAATATGTTTTGTAACACAGATAATTGATCATCAGCAACTGTTCCCATTGACTCGTTATCAGAAACATCCTAACTCCGGATCTTATCCATGGTGATCTCAAAAACTCCAGAAATGAAACTACAGCTAATTTCCACTAACATTTAACACTCTAAACCTCCATCTTACCATTGGACGGTGGAGGACTTTTTTTTCCAGTGTGGAAAAAAGCAAAGTTCGGAATGATCTGATAGCAGAGCTCCAGGCTGCTGTCAAGCCGCCCACATGCACAGACAGAGAGAGAATGAATGAATGAATGGATGAATGAATGAAGCGCAGGCGTGACAGGGTGATGAATGGAAAAGTGGGCGAGGAAGAGAATGAAACCAGCTGTGCTTACCTGAAAGAAACCAGGGGGCATGGGTCCGCCTGGCATGCCATCGTTGGGGGGCATGTTGCCCATTACAGGGCTGGGAGCTGCTGCTGCACTCTGGGAAACAGAAAGAGGGAAGCAGTTAGTATAGAGATTTAGGGAAAAATCCAATCGGAATGCCCTACTCTCTCAGAAGGGCAGAGCCCTTGAAGTGGGCACTTTGGAGGGAGCAGGGCACTTGTGTGTCATAATGAAGCCGTTTGGAACGCACTTGGCGGAGAGAGCAATGAAAGAACACGTCATTTCCTCATAAGCTTCACATGGAACGCTACCACAGCAGAAGCTAGGCAGCGACAACAGGAATATCTTATTATTGCCTATAACTTAATATGAAACGCATGACGAAAATGTGTGTAATACATCATAACAAAACAAAACAAAACAAAACGTTAACTCCAAGTCTGCCGCCATATCTAGATTTAAAATGAATCACGAGGACTTGTCACCCTGGGTCACATGACCATAAACGATTAAGTTACTTCCTGGAGTCGGCGTGCCGATAGCCTCGTGGGCAGCACCGACATATAGTGCAGTTGCCCTTCAGGTGTCCTGAGTTTGAGTCCCGGCTCACTGACCTTTCCTAACCTTCCCCCTTGAAATTTGGCCACTAATATTACACTAATACTACTTTTCACAACAAAACCCACCCAATTGCTACTCAAAACTAGCCCAATCAGGTTTCCACCAGTAAAAATTGCTTCCCGTGGGGTAAAATCCGCATTTTTTGCCGGGGTTCCCCAGGTAAAATGAACATTCCAGGGGCTAAATATCACATTATTGGGGTCTCTTCGACCCGCGGGCATGAAAAACAACCCGCGGCAACACTGTTAAAGAAGCCCGAAACCCGCAGACTTTGTAACACTGGTTAGGTATTATATGTTTCCCTCCATTTTTCATTCAAAATGTTAAAAACAAAACATACTTGATAGGGAATATTGTTTTAATTAGAAATTTAACAGAAATTATTTTATAAGAAACATATTTTATTTTTCTATAACTCTTAATATTTTGATTATATAAAAATTTCATTAAATTTAAATAATATTTACAAAAAAATTTAAAAAATGATAATTACTTGTAATATTTCTTTAAATAAATGAATAGTTTCATTCAGCTAGGTTCCAGTAAATTAAATCAAGTGACCGTAAAGACATTTATAATGTTACAAAAGATTCTATTTCAAATTAATGCTGTTATTGTGAACTTTTAATTCTGAAAAAAAAAAAAAAATCCACAAAAATATGACTCTTCGAAATTGATAATAATTATAAATGTTTCTTGAGCATCAAATCATCATATCAGAATGATTTCTGAAGGATCGTGTGATCGTGTGGAGTAATGATGCTTAAAATACAGCTTTAATCACAGGAATAAATTACACTTTACTGTATATTTATTAAATATTAATTCTAAAATAGTTGATTTAAATTGTAATAATATTTCACAATATAACAATTATATTTTTATATCAAATAAATGCAATAATATCAAAACAAATAAACATAGTAGGAGAAGAAATGAAATGTTTATATAACTGTCTTCTTACAAAACAAAAGCAGACGCGACATCCCAGACCGCAAACTAACACTACAGGCAGAATGTGTGTTAGAGTTTGTCTAATTACCGCAAACTAAGCTTTTATCTGTACAGCCTCACTACACGGCTCTAAAACACAGAACAACATAAGAACCAGTGTGTAGTTAATACACGAGTTAGATCACTCTCGGTAAACCCTCACTTGAAAACCTGACGCTTATTTGCATCAAAAAAAAACGGCTGCACTACAGCACGACTCTTGTGTATCTGTGTACATACTTCCCCTCGTAAAAGGGGCATAAAACAAGCAAACAGAGCGAGAGGAGCCTCGAGTGGAATCTCCTGAGCCAGAGGAACACTCAGAGACTGGGGCCCCTTTCCTCCGCTGGCCCCGTTCCCTCGCAAACCTCTTTACAGTCTGCTGCTGGGGGCTTGTGTGTTTGCCCTGTTCCACCACAGACAGAGAGTGTGTGTATGTGTGAGTGAAAACGAGAGAAAAGGAGACTAAACAAGGAGTGAAAGAGGGGAAGATAAAGGAGAAAGTAGGAGAAGAGAAAGAGAGGGAGGATTACAGAGCAAGAGCTGGCAGTCGGCTCACACACTCCCTTCCCCCTGCTGTAACTCAAACCGCTCTACAGTCGTCGTACAAAAAGCCACGCCACCCCTGACCTCACACGCACACACACACACACACGCGCACGCACGTGCACGCACGCACGCACACGGAACCCGTAGGGTCGGTGGGCGAAGCTTATCCCGCATGACTCCTCCCATATACTCCACAATCAACCACTAGAGCTGGTGATATCAGGCAACATTGTGATGACTTTAATGTGTTTTATTTGTCAATGAAGTTTCAAATATGGCAGCTCCACGACTGTGATGATGTCAGACCAAAAACACTTTTAAAGTCGGCGAGTTCGATTCATTTCTATGAAGCATTTAAACTCATTTTAACAGTCGATTTAAATGAATCGATTCAAAATTATGATTCAATAATTAAACATTTGAGTGCCTGCAATATATTCAATATTCAAAATCATTATGCTGCTGGCGACATAAAATAAAAGTTCAATTTAAATGATGATGATTTTAATGTGCTTTTATTAGGCCATTAAGTTTTATAAAGACTGTCATTAGTTTCACACATTCATTTAAACTTCAGCAGAGAAAGTGTCATTAGATTTGGCAAGACTGATTCATTTAGTTCAAACTGTCCTTTTCAATGAATCAATTCAAAACTGAATGAAATATTTCGCTGATTTGTTTGTTAAAGTCGGCATGAAATTAAAATTCACTTATTTTCTAAATGAATGTTATTGATCTTATTCTGAACAATTCATGCATGTATAAGTTTAATTTTATACAATATTTGTTGTTGACCTCGTCATTTTTAATCAAAATGTCATAGCTTGATCTGCTGGTGACAATCCCAAGCTTCTCTCAGGAGACACATGCCAAGATTTTCCAACCATTTAGTCCGCTTAAACCCGTCCGCTGCTTACAGTCAACTGCAAGTTCACATTCAGATCAACAACCGATGGATTGAAGAAGCCGCTCTCCTTTTCTCAAATATCCGTTTTACCTGGATGCACGTCAAAACACAGAAGAAAAGATCTGATGATGCTTCTGTAACATCATGACTTTAAACTTCAGTTAAAATTTTTTGGACAGTTTCAGTTCATTTCTTTGAATTTGTTAAAACTGGCCTTTTTTAATAAATTCTAAACTGTGCCTCGCTGATTCGCTCACATCATCACTCAACACATGAGTTGACCGTTAACAGAAAGTGTCACTTTTCATGCAATAAAATGTTGTAGTACAAATGATTATGTTCAGACATTTGCGTGTCATTATATTACTAACATTTTACCAAAAACACCTCTTAGTTAAGAGGTGTTTCACCAGCGGCATGATGATAAACAGTCTTTGGGCAGTCGTGGCCTAATGGATAGAGAGTCGGACTTGTAACCCAAAGGTCATGGGTTCGAGTCTCAGGTCCGGCAGGGATTGTCGGTGAGGGGAGTGAATGTCCAGCAGAGCACAAATTCCGAGTATGGGTCACCATACTTGGCCACATGTCACTTCACTTCACTTCATAAACTTATGTTATTGTAGTTATTGTATATGTGGGTGCTCAGTTTTTCCTATCGTTTAACTAATTTGGCCAAAAGCTTGTGTTATGAAAGATGAAGCGTTGGCTATGACTCGACGGCAGACACTCTTCACGACTCCTCAAATATATAAAACATTAGCCTTTACACACATCAGGTTTTGAATCAAGAAAACGCTGTACTTATTCAAAGAACCATCATTTACTCTTGTACTACAGGGCTGTTGGATGCTTGAATCTGATTGGTTGACGAACGTTCTAAGGTGTGCAATTATTTTCCGGGAAGTAGTTCCAGGCAGGTCTTGACCGCATTACAGTTCCGTATCACTTCACCAAATGATTTCAGGTCTTACAACTAAAGAAGCAAAACCCACAAAGACACTGACCAAGCAAATAAATATAGTAAATAATAGGATAAAAATGACCAATGTTTTTGCCACCAAATCATGTTTTATTATGTACGAAATGCACATTATCTACTCTCTTTCTCCCGATTCATCAGTAAAATAGTTTAACAACTTAAAAGCTGCATGACATTTGTCACTAGCAAGGAAATAACGTTGCTGTTCTTGAAGCAGATAAACTTACCGTTAGTAGAACACTGTTGAGAGACTGTCGGGTAAATCACGTATGCTTAATATCTCTAATAACTGCATTATTAACTGCATTATTCTGCTATCAAGGCTCAAGCCTCTATTACTACATTACAACGGAGGCTTGGGATGAGATGTGTAAGAAATGAGTCCCACACACAAGAGTGTTTTAACGGCAAAAACCTGACAAATGTCTTGAAATAAAACATCTAAACAATGTTTTGAGGTGTGGGGACCGTAGTATAAGTGGAATAATTGACTGTGGGCCGTTGAATTACTGAAAAATAACGCAGGTGTGCATTATTTCTCTCATAATTCAATGGCCCGTCATGAATTATTCCTTAATTGCACTGCAAACAAGCAAAGACGTGCAGGACTTCTGTATGAGGTTTACCGACAGTTTGAGGAGATACGAGGTTTATTCAAGCTCTTGTATGAAGTATAGGCAAAAAATAGTTATTAATTATTCATTTTTTCTAATCTAACTGTTTTTACAACAGTAACGTTACAGAAGGAACACATGAACAGAAACACTCTGCTCGGAGTGAACCAATTGATTTTTTTTACCCGTTTTTAAGCTATGACACAAACACACTCATGAGGCAGGAAGAAGGACTGAGATTGAGTTTGCTCAACCCTGTAAACACACACACACACTCACACACACTCACACTCACACACACACACAGTGATACTGGCGGCTGGTACCGATCCAATACTCAAGGGAGGCGAGTGTCTGTGAACAGGGTCTGGTTCCCTGATCCGCCTGAGATCTGTGGCTCTTAAAGAGCTGTTATACAGCATCACCCCGAGCCACACACACACACACACACACACACACGCCAACCCAACCAATCCCAGCTAACACAGCAGTGCAGGGGGCGTGTGGTGAACCGTAACCCGGGGCGACCAGAGAGTATTAGCGTTCGGGCTCCAGCTCTTTTACGAGGAGAGAGAGAGAGACTGCGGTGGCTAGATATGGCTTCACACACACGCTTAAACACACACAAAGCACTGTGTATACTGCGGACAGCGGGGAGGGACACCAGAACTGCAGTGTGTGTGTGTGTGTGTGAGTCAAGTCCTGCGAGTAAGATGCGGCTCTGTTCAGGTGCATAAAGAGAGAGTGAGGAAGAG
This sequence comes from Anabarilius grahami, assembly GCA_003731715.1. Taxonomy (NCBI): domain Eukaryota; kingdom Metazoa; phylum Chordata; class Actinopteri; order Cypriniformes; family Xenocyprididae; genus Anabarilius; species Anabarilius grahami. Next base: position 1,508,210 of record RJVU01061481.1, read on the forward strand.
GGGGAGAAAGAGGCCTCCTTCGTCTTGTTGCCATGACAACTACGACCTCAGCTCTCCCTCCACAGTGCCATTAAAACCCTCAGGCCGTCAATCATCCGCCAGTAGGGAGAGCGTGTGCATGTGTGTGTGTGTGTGCATGTGAGAAGGGAGGGACCAAGCTTTTCAGCGCTCGTCTCGTTGCTCACTGATTACTGCCATCATCTCATCAACCCATTAAACAGCAGCTCATTTCGGTATACACACCTCTACACCAGCCGCTAAATAACAGTACTCATGTAAACATAAACATACACACACACACGCTCTCTCGGGTATTACGCTTCAGCACTCAATACCCGCTGCACAAGTAAACAAACACTCGAGCACACTCGCATAAACACTTGGGGTTTACGTCTCAACACCAGTTGCAAAACTAATATTCGACACCCAGTTCACAGAGCTAATAGACACATGTGGCTCTTGCTGAAAGTACTGTGAGTTTACTACGGTATAGAACTGTGTGACTACCATATTCATATACCTGACCTTAACAGGGTGCGAAAGAATAAAAATAATTACCAAGCATTTGTTTAAAGGGGACCTATAACGCTCCTTTCACAAGATGTAATATAAGTCTCTGGTGTCTCCAGAATGTGTCTGTGAAGTTTCAGCTCAAAATACCCCACAGATCATTTATTATAGCTTGTCAAATTTGCCCATATTTGGGTGTGAGCAAAAACACGCCGGTTTTGTGTGTGTCCCTTTAAATGCAAATGAGCTGTTGCTCCCGCCCCCTTTCCAGAAGAGGGCGGAGCTTTAACAGCTCAACAACAACAAAGCTGGAGAATCTCACGCAGCCAAAATGAGGATTGTCAGTAACGGTGTTCAGCCTTACATTGTTCAAACCGGAGTCGACACTGATGGAGAGACTCAGGAAGAAGTTACAACTTTTAGAATGAAACTGGACGTTTCTGAATGGTTAGTGGATAAATTTATGTAGTTGCTGTGGAGTTGATTCAACTCATCCACTAGCATGTGCCGTCATGTTCATCTTTTGTGTTGAATTGACCCTCGTTTGTGAAGCAGTCCGGCGTAAAATGACGGCATGACAACAACACTCTACTACAACAACTCTTCCTCTTCTCTAAAGCAGCCCAACATGGCCCCGCCCCCTTTGTTGTGTGTTCTCGGGGGCGGGGTTTATGTAAATTTTAGGGATTAAGGGACACCAACCCAGGAAGAAGCTTGTGGTCATCCCTACCAGCTGTTTGTTGTAGTCCTTAAAAAGTGACTTCTGTAAAAGAAAATATCTCCCTTTGCATTGAACTTTGAGCATCGTAACTTTGCAGATGTTGTTTATGATCAAACAGCAACACTAACTAAAGTTAAAAAAGGTGAAACCACCCCATTAAATAAAAATAAAAACAGATGTATTTAATTTTTTTATTTGATCTATCTATCCATCCATTTATCTTTCTCACATTCTTGCTTGAATTGGTGGTCCATCGCTCCTTCCCAAAAATTTTCATATGAGAATTTATATTGACGCTTATATGACAATACGGCAAAATACAACAATATTGTAAGGTGGCATGTAAATAGGGAAGGAGCATATCTATATTTCAAAGAATTATCATCATGGTACTGTCCAGAAATGATGAAGTGGCTGTAACTTTCCACAAAAAAAAGAAAGAATGAAATAAAGAAAAGAAAAAAGGTAATTATACCATTACGGTTTGCGATTTTTTTTCTCGTATTTTGGTATTAAATCTTTGAAAACAGTTCCTACACACTCCCACTCACAAACACACCGCTCTTAAGAATCTGTGCTTGATAAAAACACCACGGCTGTTTCTATCATTCATTTACATTTCAATCTGAAATTCAGTCAATTAAAACTTTAACGTTATCGGACCGAGTAGCGAGACCTGTGGCATCCCTGAATGCATGGCTCCTGTAAATACACTCTTCTTTGACGAACGGACCTCCAAGCAGCTGTGCAGGTTATTGAAAATTATTCAGCAGGCGAAGAGCAAAGTGGGAGGCGAGGATCAGACCCTTCAGCTCGGCCCAGCATCCTTAACCTTCGCACATCTCCTCCTCTCCAACTCTCTCCTGACGGCATTCTCTCCGGTGGCTTCCGTATCCTTGTTTTTCTCTCGTTCACGCTCCCATCTCTCTTGTACTCTCCTGTGCAGCTGGAGTTGAGTCTATAAAGATTAGCAGGAGAGACCTGCATGCATAATCAAGCTGAGGACAGATGTGTCGTTACCGAATGGGAGATGTGCGTGTGTGAGAAGCTGTGAAGGAAAGTGAAGTGAAAGTCGGTCGTGAGGTGACGCAGGAACCAGAACCTCAAAACCTCCTAAATTCCCATAGCTTGTGGACATCCTTCAAGAGAGACACCATTCTCATCCACTTCCGTCAATACAAATACAATCAGATGGAAGCACATTCATCCCATACTGACGATCTTCTCCAAAACAGTTGCTAACATGTGATAATTGGACTTGTGTCAGCAGGTTAACCAAAGCTGAAGCCAAAGCACGTTTATCTGGGATTCATGTTCAGTCCAGACCTGCGGCCTGGAAACGGTTTTAACGCAAACACACCAATGTCCCCAAGCATGTCCGTTCGTTCACACGAGCCTCACGAGCTGACCCACTCGCTATCACCTTCCACAGATAAGACACGGAGACAAACACCTGTATGGGAAAACACACAGCAGATTCCGTCTCGGCAAACTTAACTCCGGCGCCGTGAACTACTGCTAATGAGGCTAACGTGCTGAAGTGCTCTAACAGAACGAGAGAGAGAGAGAGAGAGGTGAAAGCCAGGCCTTGTAGCCTTTCATTAGGCCGGTGACAGCCCCACAGGGAGAATACTATGTCACAGACCTCTGTGAAACAAAAGAAATGAGGGGACAGAAACGGCTGCCAAGACCACACTGCTAATTGGAGATAATTAATGCCATTAATTAGGCACTGAGAGGGAGGGAGGGGTGGGGAGGGAAGCAGTTATGCAGAAGAGAAACAGGAGAGGGACGGAGAACAGCACGAGGAGTTTCTGGTTTGCGCTCACAGTGTCTGATTCCTCTGTGACCCGGGTAAGAGGGGGTCGATGGCACCTCGGAGCGCACCTTTTGGCCCGCGGAAAATCCACAATGCAAAATAAGGCAGTGCACTTTTAAACTCGCAGATGCGGGGAGAGTTACAGGCAATGGCCCAGCTAAAAGATACAAGGAAGGAGTGAAATAAGGTATATCATGTACAGTAACACTGGTTGCTCCACATACATTCCAGTGAGTTTATGTAAGCGATAATCCTCGAGTGGTTCTTTACCTCCATGTTGTGCATTAAAATCATTTAATGCACAGCTAGCCATTATCCTACTTATACCATGGTCATTTGCCAGCATTGACAACTTAAAGAGGACATATCATGAAAATCTGACCTTTTCCGTGTTTAAAGGTCCCCTAGAACATGTTTTTAAAAGATGTAATATAAGTCTAAGGTGTCCCCTGAATGTGTCTGTGAAGTTTCAGCTCAAAATACCCCATAGATTTTTTTTAATTAATTTTTTTAACTGTCTATTTTGGGGCATCATTATAAACGTGCCGATTTATTCTGTGCGGCCCCTTTAAATCTCGTGCTCCCCGCCCCAAGAGCTCGCGCTTGCCTTAAACAGCGCCTAAACAAAGTTCACACAGCTAATATAACCCTCAAATGGATCTTTACAAAGTGTTCGTCATGCATGCGTCGGATTATGTGAGTATAGTATACTGTTATATTGTTTACATCTGATTTGAGGCTGTGCTCCGTGGCTAACGGCTAATGCTACACTGTTGGAGAGATTTATAAAGAATGAAGTTGTGTTTATGAATTATACAGACTGCAAGTGTTTAAAAATAAAAATAGCGACGGCTCTTGTCTCCGTGAATACAGTAAGAAACGATGGTAACTTTAACCACATTTAACAGTACATTAGCAACATGCTAACGAAACATTTAGAAAGACAGTTTACAAATATCACTAAAAATATCATGATATCATGGATCATGTCAGTTATTATTGCTCCATCTGCCATTTTTCGCTATTGTTCTTGCTTGCTTACCTAGTCTGATGATTCGGCTGTGCACAGATCCAGACGTTATGCTGGCTGCCCTTGTCTAATGCCTTTCATAATGTTGGGAACATGGGCTGGCATATGCAAATATTGGGGGCGTACACCCCGACTGTTACGTAACAGTCGGTGTTATGTTGAGATTCGCCTGTTCTTCGGAGGTCTTTTAAACAAATGAGATTTATATAAGAAGGAGGAAACAATGGAGTTTGAGACTCACTGTATGTAATTTCCATGTACTGAACTCTTGTTATTCAACTATGCCGAGGTAAATTACATTTTTCATTCGAGGGCACCTTTAAGTACTCTTATCGGTGCATCTACCAACACAGAAAATGTGAAAAAGAATAACCCAGTAACTTTGATTTGGTAAGCCTTTCTCTGCTTACAAGCCGCTCAGATTTCGCTCCCCTAGTGACATAGGAAGGGGATCTTATTATAATATTATTATCAACTCCACAGCAACTACATAAATTTATCCACTAACCATTCAGAAACGTCCAGTTTCATTCTAAAAGTTGTAACTTCTTCCTGAGTCTCTCCATCAGTGTCGACTCCGGTTTGAACAATGTAAGGCTGAACACTTTCGTCATTTTGGCTGCGTGAGATTCTCCAGCTTTGTTGTTGTTGAGCTGTTAAAGCTCCGCCCTCTTCTGGAAAGGGGGCGGGAGCAGCAGCTCATTTGCATTTAAAGGGACACACAAAAACGGCGTGTTTTTGCTCACACCCAAATAGGGGCAAATTTGACAAGCTATAATAAATTATCTGTGGGGGATTTTGAGCTGAAACTTCACAGACACATTCTGGGGACACCAGAGACTTATATTACATCTTGTGAAAGAGGCGTTATAGGTCCCCTTTAAAAGCTTTCATAAATAAGAGCCATGCAGTGTACAAATGTACAAAAAAAAGTTCTGATGCTTTATTACCAAGTAGATAAAATTTAGTTTAAATAAAAAAAATTAAAAAAAAAGTTAAATGGAAAACAAACAGCACAAAATGTACATAAAAATAAGATTTATTTTATTTTATTTAAAAACTACTCAACTGCTCATAAGATCTTCACTTGACTAATTGAAAATCGTGAAGAAATATCTCATTAACTGAGAAACACTTGAAGGCTACATGTCACTGTTTTGACTGAATCTTTTAATGTGTATAACTTCCATAATGAAATAAATGACTGTTTTCAATCGTATCATTTCATTTCACAGGTGTTTGAATTGACTGCTGAATGTTGGTATGGTGACACCCTATGCCATGCTAAACCAAGAGAGGACTATCACTGTGAGAGGGACAGAAAAAGAACAAAACATGACGCTCATAAAACTGACACTTTAGGATGAGACTGCTATACTCAGTTTTGTCACCTCATTTTCAAGTCTTGCTTGAACTTCATTGACCTCTCTATGACCAAAATAATTTGGACAAGCACACATTTCGAGCGACTGGTTTTGGTGTGGATCCTCCCGTGCGCTCCGAGCAAACTCTCCACTGAAGCCCTCAGCAGGGTGCGAGCACAGGTCAGATAAACAACCGGTCACAACATCTCTTAATCCAGTGGAAAGCCAGAGGATGGGCTGACAGGGCAGCGGACACAAACATCTCAAGCCTTACTGATCACACTGGTGGTCTATTAAACCGCCTGCATGTAATACAGCGCTAACAGCAACAGGGGGCGCTCTGTGTGTGCAGCAAATACACTTGCCTGCCTTATGGAGATTTTAATTTCATGTTGCATATGTAAATAAATGAAATCATATAATATAAAATCAATTATATTGCTAAATAAACTGAATTAATCATCAGTTCATCCAACAACAAATCCTGTCATCATTCACTCACACTCATGTTGATCCAAACCTGTACGGCTTTCTTTCTTCTGTGGAACTCGAAAGAATATATTTTGAAATTTGTTTTTAAATTGGACCCCATTGACTTTCTCATCTTTTGTAGGGCTGCTCGATTATGGCAAAAATCATAATCACGGTCAATATTAATATCACGATTATTTAACATGATTATTGGTATTTATAATTACTCATATTAGTAATTATAAATATCAGTGAAATTTCACAATTATCGATACTTCAGCAAACACTAATACTAGGTTAATGAATGTAAGAAAAGGGTCCTCAAAATAATTACATAAGACAAATAAACAGTCGTCAATACAACAAGAACAAAGAATTACAAATAAATACAACTAAAGAAAAATACAAATTAAATAAACAGTGTTTTAAGTTTTTCAGGAAGATGTAGGGTTAATTCAGGGTGACTGGGACACTTTTTGCCATTGAAATGATTTGGAAAAAGTGTCCCAATCAACCTGAATTCACCCTTCTAATAGTGGTATTCAGATTAGTAATAGCCTACAACAAGAAAAAATAAATAATTAAATGTAAAACAACACTGCATAGTCTTACTGTACACAATAAATATAGATGAAACCCTTTATTAAAGCTACTTAAGTTATTCAGTCAAGATCAGCGAGTGATTTTCTCTGTCATTTGTTATTTGATTATCAAACAGCAGCAGGTTTATTAGGCTGCTGTCACTTTAATGCTGTGTTCACACCAAACGCGAATAGAGCGTCTGGCGCGAATGATTTCAATGTTAAGTCAATGTAAAGACGCGTTTACGCGCGTCTGGAGGTCTCGCGGCGCGAATGAGGCGTTAAGCGCGGCACGGAAGACGCGAATTCGCCTCATTTGCGCGTCTAGTTCGCGCGAATGACGCGAATTGAGCGTTACGCGCGAATGGTGCTTTTTGTGCATTTACGCGTCTGACGCGAATTCGCGTCTGACGCCCGAGTTGAAAAATTTGAACTTTGGCGTAAATTCGCGCCGCGTTAACCAATCAGGAGCCTGCTCTCAGCTGTGGCGGCAGGCCCGCCCGGAGTCACTCATTCAAAATGGAGGAACGACTGATATTATCAGAGCAGTCACCCAGAGATTTATGACAAGTTCATACTTCTATAGAGACAGGAATAAAAAGGACCTCGCTTGGAAGAGTGTCGGTGAGGAGATTGGGCAACCTGGTAAATTGTAAATACACATTTCACTTTTGAGACACTACACAAGTACGGCGACGCTGACCCCTACGCCGCTGTTCTGCTCTTCAGAGCAAATACAAAGCGGTAGCTCTCTCGATGAACGCACGATCAACATCAGCCATCTTGCAAACAGACAACCGCCTAGCACCCCTCCCACAAGAAGCGGATTTCGCTTCAAACGCTTGTTTTTTACGCGCGTCTATTTCGCTCTAGACGCGCGAATGCATTCAAAATGTTCAAGCGGCAAACTAGACGCGGTAGACGCAAATTTGACGCTCTATTCGCGTTTGGTGTGAACGCAGCATAAGAGATGCACGGATCCAATATACTGATACACCTGTTTTCTTTCTCAACTGTTTATGTTTATTTAAGACATAACCCAAGTGAATACTCTCCAAAAAGGCATTTTGGCAGTTTTGCGTGTACGCGTTTAGGCGCGTATCCGAAGCCCGACTCAGGAGCGCACACAGAAAGCCGCCTGGGGAAAGGAGTCTCTTTTGCGGCTTAATGCGCTTCTAATAACAATGTTTAATTTTAAACAGTCCCGCAGTTTAGCAACAGTAGACTGCATTTTACAACTTTCACTTATTCAGCTGATTTGGATGTTTAGTTTTAAGCTTTTAGGAAGGAATGAAAGGGCACCGCTGTGAAGAAAAGGAAGCTGCGCTGGAGGGAATGCGGCACAATAGTCATTTTACCTCAATTATATTGTTTTCATAATCGTTGGAATCCAAAATCGAAATAAAAAATTAATTACGATTAATCGCACAGCCCTAATCTTTTGTGCTTCACAATAGAAGAAAACCCCATACAGGTTTGGAGCAACAAGAGAGTGAGAAATCCCATAAATTCTTCAACAAAAATCAAGCACTAATACTTTAAGAAGAACCGCCTGGCATTAAAATGTTCTTTGGCCCTGATGCGAGACTGCAGATGAAGTTGTCAGGGTTCCTCTCGGCAGCTGGCAGCCTGCGAACAGGCACTTGCATGTCATTGGGGCAACCTGCACCAGCGTCTCCATGAATAAATAACAACACACCTCAAAATATCCCTGCAGGCCATGCCACACAGCACAGCACATACAGCTTTATCACTCCCTCAATGTCATGGAATTTCATCCCCCTCTCTCTCTCTCTCTCGCTCTCCTCTGTGCTGGTGCGTGTGAGACAGCGTTACGCAACGAGAGGCAAAAGTGTGTTGTAGGGTGTGTTAGGCATTAACTATACATTTACAGTGATCTTTGTTTTCCTTTAGATGTTTAACCCCTCCCCTCCCATCAGCGCTCCTTTTCGCATCCAACTTCTGGATCTGATTTGGTGAAGCTCGTGCACGCACACATGGGGAACGTTTAGAAGAACTTCCATGTCATCTGTAATCATGTCTGCTGTTATGGAGTACGGTTGCTAGATCCCCAAAGCTACAAATCATTTTAACTGCATTTTCTACACAACATACAAAAAAAATAAAACATTTTCTATTTTGTGAAACATCTAAATGGCATAATAAAAGCATGTTCTTGAGAATCATCATGGAAAACCAGTTTAGTTTCCACAAAAAAATAAAAATAAAAATCACAAAAAGCAGCACTATTTTCAACATTGATGATAAGAAATGTGTCTTGAGCCGCAAATCAGCATTTTAGAATGATTTCTGAAGGATCATGTTTAAATTGTAATAATATTTCACAACGTTGTTGTTTTTGCTGTATTTTTGATCAAATAAAAGCATTCTCTCTGAGCACAAGAGCCTTTTGAACAGTAGTATATCCAGGGCCTGAAACTAACAATTGCCACACCTGCAAACGGTCGGTGAAACCAGAAATATTTTTTTCCGGCCATAAAACTATTTTTGCACAAATTTAACGTTTTAGATACCAGTAAAAATTCACTTTTCAGATACAGGTATGTAATAAAGTAAGTAAAGTTGTTGTTTGATTAACATTAAGAACACAGACGGCAGCAGGATTATTAGGCTGCTGTCACTTTAAGACTCAATATAATGATACACGTTATCTTTCTCAATTACTTAATGCTTACGTTCCCATAACTGACTATATTTAGCAGAGATGGACATTTTTTGACATAATTTTGTATGAATTTGTCCATTCAAGTGCAAGAAGACATTAAACAAAGCTTAATTCAGTATTAACACGCTGTCTGAGACGCGGCTTTTCAAGTGCCACGCTTGAGTGTTTAAATTGGCAAGACTTCATCTTCCGTCGTTCATGTTTGTTTACGTTCTCAGAACACTGTATTGTTAGAATTTATAAGATTGTTATCAGACAACTAGTGATTGACACCATTTCATATACTCGCCAACGTCGATTTTTACTCGCATTTGGTGCTTGGCGAGTATTAATTTTAGGCCCAAAATATTATATTACATTTACATTTACGCATTCGGCAGACGCTTTTATCCAAAGCGACTAACATTGCATTATACTATACATTTGTATCTGAGTATGTGCAATCCCTGGGATCGAACCCATGACCTTGGCATTGCTAGTGCCATGCTCTAACCACTGAGCTACAGGAAAGCTTATATTATATTATATATAGTTTAATAATCTCCTAAGTTTAAATCATAACAACAATAACATTTGGCAGAAACGATGCTTACCATGGTATATTTTTAAAACGGTCATGGTGACTTAAAAATAATAAACACAATATAATACGAACAATGACAGTGCAAACCTCCAGGCAACAGACTGACCTAGAATCAGAGACTTTAAGACCCTGGGGAGAGTCATACACCCTAACACACACTCACACACACACACACACACCTCAGAAAATTCCAAGCTCCCCCTCCCCCTCTATGCTAATTCTGTGAGTGAACGCACAGGCCGCCGAGTCCCAAGAGAAGGAA
>RJVU01061481.1:1519605-1530436 GCA_003731715.1 Anabarilius grahami
CAATGATAATGCTGATAACTTTCACAAAATAAACTCAGTAGGATGATCACCACCCTTAACGTGTTTATTTTAAGAAAATGATCTGCTGACTGAACATTATGCTGCTTATATCACACCTACTTATCAAATAAATAAATAATAGGACATTAAATATTAATATTGAGCTTTTATTGTCTAAGAATAAAAAGACTGTAGAGTGATACAAGAGACTAGCACAGCAATTTAGTAAATCGGCTGGTCAATTAGCGTCGACCATTAGTGAGAAAATCCTTTGCTATGGATGACGGATGACGGATGAGAAATGAGACAGCAAAACATGCTAGAGAAGGAAGAAGGAAGTATCGTCGGCACTCCAATCCAGCCAGATCACATATCAAATGCTGTCATGCTGTCAAACGGCACGGTTTAATTGGCTTGAACCCCCATTACGCCTGTAAACTTGTGCAGAAGTTCAATGCGTCTGTTTCCAGTAGCGAACAGAAGTCAGTCGCGAGAACAAAAGGGGGTTTCCTGCTCTGGCTTAAGGGGGCGATATGTCATAACAGGACATGAGAGATGTCACTTTAAACTCTGAAACACACGGAACGAGAACAGAGGAGGAGGAGGAGGAGGCGGTCTGGCCTGAGGTAAAATAACAGATGTCTTTGTCCGCCGACTCCAGACTTTCATTTAGACTTCCATTACATAAACTGTGATACCTCAAACAGTCATTTGCGCCCCTCAGGTGTTCAGCGCTGAGGTAAAGCAGCTCTGCCAACTCACTCCATTTGCCTTTCGCAAGTCCGAAGCAATAACTCCCGCGTGAATATGAAGTGAGCGCATTAATGCAGGGGCTGGGAGGTCTTGTGCGAGATAATGGATGACTTTTGCTTGTGTATGGCCGGCTCATCTGTGCCGTAATTGAGCCTATCAGAGCCTCTGCTCCTCTGTCACCTTTTCTGTCACCATCAGAGGAGAAAGAGGGAGAGATAGAAGGGGGGGGCAGCGAAAGAGAGAGAAAACTCCCTCTGTGCCTTAGCCAGATTAAACTGGCTTTGTAATCCGCTTGGTTTTAACCCCCTCGTCCTCAGATCCGTGTGTGAGCGCGCACAGAAAAGATAGGAAAAAGCACTGCATAGGTCGAAGCGGGAGAGGGGGAGTGAGATTTCCGTTATAAACAAACCACACGTGTTCCAGACTACAACATACATATAAATGAGGGGAAAGATAAAGGAGGCGGCGAGAGGGATTATGTGAGTGTGTGTGTGAGAGAGTGAGAGTGAGTGTGTGTTTCCTGTGATGGGTAGGTTTAGGGGTATGGTTAGAGAATAAACACTTTCTACAGTGTAAAAATCATTATATCTATGGGAAGTCCTCATAAAACATGGAAATCCAACACGTGTGTATGTGTGAGTGTGTGTGTGTGTGTGTGTAAGAGAAAAGTCTGGATAGGGAGCATGGGAAGCAGTGAAAAAACAGTGTGAGCGCGTGGGCTCCTATCGTAACAGGAATGAGGCGGGATAACGCTGTTTGCACACACACTCTTGCTGTCAGTCTGATGGTGTTGATGACAGGAGGTGACTGCTTCACACTGCTGCCAGATAAAGAGGGAAGAACACGTCACATCACACAGCTAGAGGGTGGAAGAGTGTGTGTGTGTGTGTGTACGATCAGCCCACACTCGCTGGTGGGGAAGACCAAACATGCAAACGTACGTATGTCACGACTGGCCACTGATGGATTCTTTTGAGTTTGATCTTCACCGCTTCTTTGGGAAGACATGAATGAAGCGTCAAATAATCAGGAACTACACTGAAACGGAGACCTCAAAATATTTAAAGGATTAGTTCACTTTCAAATTAAAATTTCCTGATAATTTACTCACCCCCATGTCATCCAAGATGTTCATGTCTTTCTTTCTTCCGTGGAAAAGAAACGAAGGTTTTTGAGGAAAACATTCCAGGATTTTTCTCCATATAGTGGACTTCACTGGGGTTCAACGGTTGAAGGTCCAAATGTCAGTTTCAGTGCAGCTTCAAAGAGCTCTACATGATCCCAGACGAGGAATAAGAGTCTCATCTAGAGAAACCATCGGCCATTTTCTAAAAAATAATATACTTTTTAACAATAAATGCTCATCTTGAACTAGCTCTCTTCTTCTTCTCTATTAGAACAGTGGTTCCCAAACCTGTCCTGGAGGACCCCCAGCCTTGCTCATTTTGTATGTTTCCCTCATTTATCACACCTGATTCAACTCATATACTCATTAGTAAAGACAGCAAGACCTGAAGTAGGCTTGTCAGATAAGGGCGACATACAAAATGTGTAGTGCTGGGGGTGTAGTCCAGGACAGGTTTGGAAACCACTGTATTAGAATTCCAGCAGTGTAGACGCTGCTAAGTGTATTACTGCCCTCCACAGGTCAATGTTTGAACTAATTGTTATATACTTGCACTAGCATATTGTATATGACAATTTAGTTCAAATGAGAAAATGAGTGATGGTTTCTCTAGATAAGACCCTTAAGTCTCGTCTGGGATCGCTGTAAACTGTAATTTTGACCTTCAACCGTTTGGTGCCCATTGAAGTCCACTATAAGGAGAATAATCCTGGAATGTTTTCATCAAAAACCTTCATTTCTTTTTGACTGAAGAAAGAAAGACATGAACATCTTGGATGAAGGTGAGTAAATTATCAGGAAAATTTTATCTGAAAGTGAACTAATCCTTTAAATAAGAAACTGGCCTCCTGAACTTAAAACTGAAGAAATGGTTTACATTTTTTAATAATGAAACTCATTTTGACAGAGAGCACAGTGAAGCGTGTTTGTGTCAGGTTCAGTGTCTGTTCATCATGTTAGTGCTGTTCCTGTGACCTCTCTGACACACACCTGAACCTTGAGTAATTAACCATACTATGAAGACAAAAGGACTGAGTATTCAACTCCACCGATCAGCGCTGCGACCACAGTAAAGATTATTATACCTGTGTGTGTGCGAGGAAAATAATTCCAGGCAAAAATGCCCTCGGATGACAGAGGACGACGAAGAGCCAAGGACGGGCTAGAGCACTAAAAACAGCAGTATTTTTCACATTAACGTTGCCATGGACACCATGTCAAACGCGTGCATGCTGTACGCACGGACATGGTTAATTTGAGCCTGTCTTGATGTGCTGGATCTGTTTATACCAACACAAGAAAAGGCCACATTAAAAACAACTCCAGAGGTCACATCAATGACTAAAAATATATCTAAAAACAGCAGATTCCTTCCTTTCCGTCTTCACAGTGAAGAAGACCCTCATTAATTCAGGGCGGTAAAGCTCACGGATATCAGCGAGCAGAGCAGAAACGCATTCCTCCATAAAAGTAATGACTTGGATTTTAAAAAAAATAGGGATTTATTTAAATAAAATGTTAATCTTGCAGCTTTTACAAAATAAAACCCTCGGTCTAGAGTCATTACTGCATTATTGAGCCAGTTATCAATGCTGATGAAGTCCTGAGGAACCAGACCAACTGTCTTAAAGGAGTCATGATGAGAAATCATGGTCTTATACCATTAAAACATCCTCCTCATTATAAACAAAGCATTTATTTAAAGGTGCAGAATGTAATATTGACAGCTAGTGGTTGAAATGGGTACTGCAGTCCAAATTCAAAATATTGGAGAGAGTTGTTAGCTCCGCCCCCTCCTCCTCAGACTCGACGCTCACGCGGGTTGCCAGATTGAGGACACGCAACAGGAATTTTAATGTGTTTTAATATGCTTCGATCCATTGAGATTTTTAGATGGATGCCGAGGCTTTTAAACAGAATCTGTGATCACTGACCCAGTTCATTTGCTTGCGTCCATGGGTGCAATACGCTGTGTTTTCCACCAACTGGCAACCCGGGTGTTGACATTCTATTGGGTAACCCCTTATTTACATTTAAATTGGCAGTGGGCGGAGTCACACACACCAAAACAAAACCAGACAATCAGACACGGAAGTAGAATAACTGGCTGTAGAATTGCTTTTGGCGGACAAGTATGTGAACTTAACATGTTTTCTGATTTCTAAATTTCTGCAAACATATAAAAGGTATTTTTTTGCTTTAGAACAGTCAAAACAAAATGTCATTCAGCACCGTCAACCAAGCTCCAAACACGGCTCGTTTGGAATTTGTGGGATTTGTGATGTCACATGGGCAAATACATTTGCATATGACTGCTTTCAGAGCAAGACATCGACGAACAGTTATATATCATTGCACCATAGGCCCCGCCCACTAGTACCATAGGTCCCGCCCACTGATGTTCAGTCTCTTAAGAGTCTCAAAACATTTGCCTACACTGGATGTGAGTGTCACGTCAGAAGCCATTATAATCACTGACGCTGTCTACACTGATACAGAACACAGATGTGTGTTCAGTTTGACATACTCCACACGCTTGAGTCTGTCAACAACAGGACAAATGGAAGAGTAAAAGAACATTCGCAGTTTAAACAGCTGGTTTGCGTCTCTGTACAGACTTCAGAAGGATTCCCAGCTTCAGAAACAAGTGGATGGTTTATAATGGCCTTCTCCGGATCGATTTGGAGGATTATATGTTTGTTCGGAGCATTTGACTGCAAATTGTTTTGTAAATGACGCAGAGTGTGATGGAGAGTTCGCCAAGAAACTTTTGTTGACCGATTGAGCAGCCGATTGTATTGGATCTGAGTAAATGATTTCATAATGCTTTGTCTGTAAATGATGGTTTTATTTGGATAATGTTTTCAAAACACTTACTCACATGCAACAGTTGATACTGTTTCCAATTCCAAGTTAGCCAATCATAACTGTGGCCGTTTACTGACAAGCCTTAAAGGAGCTGCGCCTCAAACAGATCGTTTCAGACAGACGGGAAGAATGAGGTTTGAAAATAATCATTTTTCCACTTTGTGGAAAATTTCCACTTCTGTGCACAAATACTTAATTAACATTATAAGTGAACCTCAAGGGACATATTAAAAAAGTAAAAAAATCCAAATCATGACCTCTTCAAAGGCTTCTCATGGTCCTTCTGTGACAAAAAAAAAAGGGTCAGGGAACATTGTGTCACACTTGTGTCGCCCACATCAGCTTCAAGAAAGAAAAGCTGGTCCAACTTGAACTCTGAAAAACTCAAAATCATTAACGCACTACTGATCAACTCCAAAATAATAAGCGTGCACAAACAGGCACTGACAGATGCCCTGACTGGTTGTTTCATACAGCAGCGACAGATTTGTGGCACATTCTGTGTCAGGTCACTGACCTGATCACTGTAACTGTCTCCGGCCTTCATTAACACGACTCGAGCCCTCCGACGACTGAAATTACAATCAAACACTTCATTTGCTCTAATGCAAAATCTATAAGAATTTAGACATGAGTTTTAACTAATTAACGGGTCAACACCGTGAGCGTGTGCGCAGCAGTCACGCAACCGAGCTTCCTGGAACGTGTGGAAGCAGAGCTGCTCGCAGCGTCACATGCTTCTAATTGTCGGCGGCGTTCTGCTCTACATTACAGCAGATTCACTTTATCGATTTAAAACTGGCAGAGAGCTCCGCCGGACTGGACTGGAGAGGAAGTGGGAGCTGATTGGCTGTGATAAACCAAGCTGTGAAAGAAAATACTTATAATAAATAAATAAATGCAATACATAAATACATTTCAAGTAAACGCTGCTGTTTTGAACGTTCTATTCATCAAAAAAAAATTATCTTCAAAAATATGAACCGTTTTCAACTGATAATAATCATAAATATTTCTTGAGCATCAAATCATCATATTAGAATGATTTCTGAAGGGTCATGTGACACTAATGATGCTGAAAATTCAGCTTTGATCACAGGAATAAATTATACTCATGCAGAAAATAGATACATTTTAAATTGTAATAATATTTCACATTTTTTACAGTAATTTTGATCAAATAAATCCAGCCTTGGTGAGCAGAAGAGACTTCTTTTCAAAAACAATAAAAAAAATCTTACCCACCCTTTCAACTTTTGAAAGCTAGTCTTAAGTAGGGTGGGATTTTTGGACCAATCAGATTGTGCAGGGGGCGGGGCTACCCAGTGCAACACCACAAAGACAGAATACAAGCGACCGGCAAAAACGTCCAGTTGCTCATTTTGGCAAGAATACAAAAAAAAGAATTGAAATCTGTGTTTTTCCTTCATTCCTTCCTTCCCTTTCTCCTACATTTCTTTCCATTTCTCGCACTGCAGAAGGACAGCAGGTCAAGGAAAGAGCGAGCGATGTGCTGGGGTTTCAGTGCGGTGCAGAATGTAAATGAGGTGTGTAGTGAGAATTACTGCGGTCTCACCGTACTTCAGCCCGTATCAATGAATGGTGCAGGAGTATTATTGTAAACTAACCCTAGTGTGATTTAAAATATTTCAAGCATAATAGCGTCTACATTTTTGATTGATAAATGAGAAATTTAAGTCACGAAGAGGGGAGGCAGCACAGGCTTATTAAAAACATTAAATCATTGTCTGCATGCTAAATTGCTCCAGGCAGGTACTGATAAAGCTCTTTTTCTCTTCGGCAGGACTCAAAAAGTTCAAATGTTGGTTCAGAGCGAGACTGAAGGCTTTGCTCTCACACACACACACACAGGTAACGGTGCAGGTGTATTCATCAGTGAGCCACGAGACGATGCTGGAATGACAACAGTAATCGAAGAGCATTACCGTCACCGGCTGCAAATATATTGCAGACCCTATATATGATACACCCTACACAACTACAGCAGACGTCTCATTCTGCACCTCACGCCATACACAAGATTTCAGCGAAGATAGTCATTATTACAATGAGAAATCTCTTTAAAAGCAGTCTCTGCCATGAAACAATCACTCTTGATTTCCTACTAAGTGGCAATAACAATCAAAGTGCCTTGTTAACGTACTATAATAATAATTTATTAAAAATAAAAATTAAATGGTATTAAATAAAGCCCTCACATAGTTTGAACAAGAGAACTCAACACATTTTAAAACTACAATAAAATTTACCATCCTCCAACAGGCTTTAAAAAACTAACCTGCAATTAAACGATTAACAAAGACGAGAGGCTTTGCTTGGACCAATCAGAACATCTGATGTTTAAAGTACAGTAATACATTTACATTTATATTTATGCATTTGGCAGACGCTTTTATCCAAAGCGACTTACATTGCATTATACTATACATTTGTATCAGAGTATGTGCAATCCCTGGGATCGAACCCATGACCTTGGCATTGCTAGTGCCATGCTCTAACCACTGAGCTACAGGAAAGTAATATGGAGGGGCGTTGAGAATGGAAAGAAACAGTAAATGTTAGTTGACTAATACATCTATAATACATGCTTCCTCTTGTGTGTCATGTGATCAGAACTAGGAGAATAAATCGATTCATCTCAATTCTGAGATTTTCCGAATGCATCGCGATTCTCTCTTGAATCGATTCTAAAGTTAGTTTTTAACAGCAGATGGCGCTCTCGGCTGGTTTTTAACTGCATGCTCAAATGCTCATGAAGAAGAGCGCTCGTGCGTTCGGATGAGTCTGAGAATGTACTCGCACCTCAGAATGCTTTTATGACGCGAGATTAACGTAAACAGACCACTGCGAACACACTTCAACCTTATCGAACTTTATGAATGAGTATTTTATAGATGGTTATCTCTTCAGATTACTATCATCATGCCTTTATGACATTTGTTGGATCTTTTAACTTTTAGAAGAATGGACTTTAAATGGAGGGACCGAAATCTCTCAGGTTTCATAAAATATCTTTATTTGTGTTTGGAAGTTGAACGAAAATCGTATCGGTTTGAAAGGACAAGATGAGGGCGAGTGCATGATGACATATGTATACCATATGTATATATTATACCTTATAAATACTGTGCTGAGTCCTGGATAAAACTAACTCTATATCGCTTACATCAATGATACATATTGCCACATTTTTATATCGCGATATCTCAAAATAACAAGGTATCGTTACACCCCTATTATTACCGTATTGTTCCGAATATAAGACAATGTTTTTTTCTTAGAAATACATCTGAAAAAACAGGTTCGTCATATATTCAGGGTCACTTTTACATGTCAATAATACATCCGTAACTATAGGTGGCGCCAAAATATGTGTAAAACGAGTGTGCCTAGAAATACTGTGTGTCAGAGTGTAATGTTAGAAGATCACGAGTGCAAAAAAAGACAGTCTTAAAAACACTAACAGTCAAAGGAAAGCTTACGTGTGACGGTCATGTTTGCGTACGGGACCGAACTTCCCCCATACGTGTTTTTATAACGTAAGACGGTACCCAGATTCAAGATTACACTTCTATTGTTAGTGAAATTTTGTTAGGCTGTGTTTTCACTATAAGATGGATAGTCCAATTGTTAAATAATTCAGAATAAGCTACAGGCTATTTTTATGGTATGCCTGCTTTCCTGTAGCTCAGTGGTTAGAGCGTGGCACTAGCAATGCCAAGGTCATGGGTTCGATCCCAGGGATTGCACATACTCCGATACAAATGTATAGTATAATGCAATGTAAGTCGCTTTGGATAAAAGCGTCTGCCAAATGCATAAATGTAAATGTAAAAAAAAAAGCATTTTCTTTAAGAAAACATTCTTTATAAAATACAAGATTTGGTCATTAAAAAGCCTTTTTTTCCCAAAAGGTACATCATGAAAAAGAGGTCCGTCTTATATTCGGAACAATACGTTAATATTATAAATAATATTTAATCAATTTTATGAATATCTTTGTTGTCATCATTGAGTTGAATGATTAAAACATCAGCATTATACTTTATATATTATTGACGAATATCAGGTGACCACTAATCTGAACCCTGGTGTTTTGATTGCAGTCATGTGACTGGATTAAAGACAACACCAGAAACAGCAGCTGAGCTTCTCATTCTCAATCATGAACATTTCCTCTCACTGTGTGTCCCATTAATTAGTGCCTCGTTGAGCGCTAACGAACACAACTTGTGTCAACAGCTATAAAGTAACAGCGTAACTGGAAAGAGAGTTGATTCTCCCGTCAGCAGAGGCGGCGCAGCGGTTCTCCGAGGAAACGTGTGTCCGTCTGGATAAGCACACAGATGTAGAGAAAACCAAAGTTAACACACACAAACACACGGCATATGCAAACATGTACAGGCGCTCGTACACACACAAAGGAAAGACGAGCGATCCAAGGAAGCCTCTTTTGGTGGAGGGATGGGTTTGATGCCCAGCTGGTACTTGAGTCTGGTGTTCTGGCGCCACCCCTCACAAGCTGCTAGCAGCCAACGCTACAACAGCACCAGACGCGCGCCGCGCCAAGAGTGACTGCCAGCGCGGCCTGCCAACCCCGCCGGAGAGAGAGAACACTTGTGACGGGTGGAGAGGAGCGATGGGGTTCAGGCTGAGGAAGAGGAGAAGGGCAGATCTGGGCTGGCGACTGAAGGGTTTAGGTTTGAACCCTCATCAGCTATGATGCCCTAAAGTTAGGACTCATGAAGGAAGAACGTTTAAAACCCCCATAAAACAATAATATCTTAAAACTTAAACCTGAAAAATCGTGAAATATTGGTAGAAACCTCAGTTTGTTTTCATGCCACGAGTTCAATAGATACCATCCATTCAATTCTTTGAGAAAAAAGGTCTGAAATCGCATTTGTTTATTAGAGGTCGAATTCAAATCAAATACTGTCAAACTAACCATATTACTTCTGAAAAGGATGTCTACTTCATAAAAAGTATGAAAATTATGGAAGTATATGGTTTAGATCACTCAAACCATATATGGTCACCAATGGAGTTTGGTTGTCATCTAGTGGAAGCGTTTGGTACTGCGCCCAAACAAAATATTACTGAAAGCTCATTTTTTGAGATATCAACCTCAATTTTGGAATACAACTTGTTCAGATTTATGGCTTTGATTTTCTTGCAAAATTGTGTAAAATATACATTTTATATAAAATATAAAGAATTTTTACCTTTTACATTTTCGTAACTTTTTCACCAAATATCTGCCAAATATCTAATTTACAAAGAGACCAAATTAAGTCTGGGCTCCCAAGTATTTATAACAATTTAAAGTGGAAATGTCATTTTGGCCAAAAATGGGATCAACAGAAATATGCTTTTAACATCTTTGTGTAATCTTTG
Organism: Anabarilius grahami; assembly: GCA_003731715.1. NCBI lineage: Eukaryota > Metazoa > Chordata > Actinopteri > Cypriniformes > Xenocyprididae > Anabarilius > Anabarilius grahami. The sequence continues at coordinate 1,529,771 of RJVU01061481.1, forward strand.
TCTTCTAGGAAAACAGAACAGACATTGATTAATGATTTTTATTGAAGTGAAGTGAAGTGACATGTGGCCAAGTATGGTGACCCATACTCGGAATTTGTGCTCTGCATTTAACCCATCCAAATGCACACACACAGCAGTGAACACACACACCATGAACACACACCCGGAGCAGTGGGCAGCCATTGCTGAGGCGCCCGGGGAGCAGTTGGGGGTACGGTGCCTTGCTCAAGGGTCTCACCTCAGTCGTGGTATTGAGGGTGGGGAGAGCGCTGGACATTCACTCCCCTCACCGACAATCCCTGCCGGACCTGAGACTCGAACCCATGACCTTTGGGTTACAAGTCCGACTCTCTATCCATTAGGCCACAACTGCCCCCAATCAAATGCACTTTAAAATAAGAGCCCCTGACCCTAATACCACCTGCAATGAAAAAAAACTAAATAAATTATTTGTTAAATGAAATAAAAGCGTAAACTGGAACGTAACTGGAAAATAAAATAAAATAAAATAATTTATAAAGCACATTTAAAATCAACCTAAGTTGGCCAAAGTGCTGTATATAAAGTTAAAAAAAGAAAAAGAAAAGAAAAGAAGAAAATAAATGCAAGAACCACATACAATTTAAAAAGAAATAAAAGCACAAGAAAAAATATGCGTTTTAACAT
>RJVU01061481.1:1537705-1587513 GCA_003731715.1 Anabarilius grahami
CATTAAAAATAACATTTAAATGGGATGATATTTAGAGCTATGAAGTGCTGGAGAAAGTGTGAAGCACATGAAAGCCCTTGAGTTTCACTCTCAGAAGGTTGTACAAACCCCTGAAATGAATGTTGTAAAATCATTAGACTATTTCTGCCACAATACCATGGTTACAGTTAGCGTTACTACATTAAATCCATGGTGAATGTTGGTGATTTGTGGATTGAAAAGCCTTCTATAACTTGTTCGTTCATGGCACAGTGTTTCTCCTGGATTCCCCGTCAGCGCTGTTTGATCTGATACGGTTTATAACAGAGAATTCTGCGCTGAATTTGAACGCTTCTCGCAGCGATGTTATTTATACTGCAGTGAATTCTCACTGGATCTCCCGGCGTTGTGTAGTAACGGTGTCACGTGATCGAGATGGTCTCACGAGTAAACCTCTTCTGGGCTCCGTTATTGCTGTGAGCTGATAAACGGTCCGAGCTGCGCAGCTCAAACAAGCGCTGTTTCGTTCCACTTTTGTTTCGTTTGCCATTTGAAATTTCTCATATGCTGCAGAAATGGCAGCTCTTATCATGGTGGTGGCACCAGTGTGACCTCTAACAAAATTTTGTCGCACCAGCAGGAAAAAAGGACGCAAACGCATCCATTTGGTCGCAGTCTGGAGCCCTGCCCCTGGAAATAAATTGCTTTGACTTCATCTGAGCTTGATTAATGATTAAAGCGCAGTCAAACTTGAGCTTGAGATTCGAACACTCTTTCACCGCTCACACCCGCTTGGCAAAAGCAGCAGGTTACAGATCAATTAAGCCAGGGATTTCCTCAATTAAGAGCTTTTGGGTCCTGCAGGGCTGTTTGGAGGGGGAACAAGGTTTGCGTCCAAATGGTATTTTAATTACTGCACTGAAACTAAGTACCTGTTTAACTGGCCCAAATTAGATCACTCCAGGTCTTCAGATATCGATTTAATGGATAAACTATAAAATCTCCTGGAAGAAAAGGCCAACGGCGGTAAAGCTAAAGACTAACCACCGCCACACGACACGCGCCTGCTGGTGCTCTCACCGACAAACGGTAAGTAAATAAACAGTTTATCGTGTATATCATACATGTCAGACAAAACTACTTTGTGATATTATACGAATTGGGAAACCTGTTGATATGACTGCCTTCGTGTGAGTGTGCAGGAAACTATCCGCTTTTTTCCTGCAAATATTTACCAGGATAAAGAACATTCCTGAACACTTGTAGAGCAAGAGAAAGAGTTACACAGGAAAAGGAGAGAGAGAGAGAGAGAGGATAAAAATGAGGGACCCGTTGTATGTGGGGGTGGGGAACATTAATGGGAAGAGGAAACTAGAAACAGACATGGAAAGAGAGAGGGGGAAAATGGAGGGAGAAAAAGAGAGGGATAGGAAGTTCCAGATAAATGACAACATATTTACTACGTGAAAAGATCTGCACATTTTCAGCATCATTACTCCAGTATTCAGTGTCACGTGACCCTTCAGAAATCATTCTAATAAGCTGATTCGCTGCTCAAGAAACATTTATAATCGTTATTGAATGTCGAAAATGGTTGTGCTGCTTTAATATTTTTGTGAAAACAACAAAATAGATGTTTTTCCTGTCATGCTTGATCGATTTAATGCATCTTGGCTGAATAAAAGTAAAAAAAAACACCTTACTGAGCACAAACTTTTAAACGGTACTGTCATTTTCCATTGGGAAGATGGTGGGCCCTTCTAAAACCAAATAACCTGTGTGGTAAAGATGAATGGTTGACTCGTATACATGGTCTAAACACACATGCAGCTCTCCCTGAATGACGTCACGGCACTTCCCTGCGAGCCAAACAATACAATTACAATGAGTCGGCTTTACGAGTGCCTCTGATGCTTATTGGAGGGAATTACATTCTCATGTTAATAGATTCTAGCTCTTCTCTGGGGGCAATTAAGCAAATCCTAATGGTGAAGACAATGTGAAACAAAAGCAGAGGAAATACAGCCACATCCATACGTATATGGACTTTACAGTAAGGAGCTCTTTCGCATGTGTATGACTAAGAGTACAGTGGTGTGTCATTTGCATTTGAGAAACAAGATAACCCGACCCTCGGGCCGACCGCTGACCTCAGGTACCGGAACATCCGCACGGCTAATAACGGACGAGCACGAGCAATATGAGAGATGCAATTATGGGGAAAGTTGGCGAGCCGTCACAGTGGAGTTACAATGCGCTAACACACAGGAGGTGAGGTTTAACAACTCGAGTTCCTTCCTCAAATCTGCACTTATCTCTCTTTATTCTATTCGACTGCTACCGACCGGTGAGCTGTTTTGACCCCCCGCCGGCCCTCAAGTTTGTCCCTGGGCCACCCCCAACGGAGGAGAATATACTCAAATTGGGCCAGCGGGGGATTCAGACACTTCCCCACAAAGGGAAACGGTATGCAAAGAGTTAATCTGTGTTTGGGGTCTTTAACAGGAACAAAGGACAGCAGCAGAGACAAAGGTTGATGGAAGGGCTTTAGAGGAGGGACGGGACACGTCTTTGCCCCACCATCTGGGCCTTTTGTCTGACGGAGCGGGGTGGGAGAGCCGGGCCCGGGCAGACGTGCCCTCCATAAAGGCTGCCTGACCCAATAATACACCCACTGCCACGGGTCAAACCGCAGCAGGTTAAACATACAGTCTGACGGCTGGTGTCACAGCCAACCTCAGGCCTAGATTAGTATAAATCGATACAGAGAAAGCGAACGCAAACAATCTTGAGATTGCTCTTGTAATAGATATACTTTCTCTCGATTTGAGTTAACACTGAGGATATTAACTGTATCTTTCACTTCGTTGGTTAACCAGGTCAGGGTTCAAGAATAAGGATTATTTCGGCTCGGGCCAATAGTTCAAGCGTTAGTTCTCCTAAATGTCGTAATCATCTTCGTAACACATATGAAGATATTTTTAATGAAATCTGAGCGCTTTCTGTCCCTCCACTGACAGCCTTCACAAAGGTAGTAAAAACATCATTAAAGTACTCCATGTGAATCCAGTGGTTTAACCTCAAGTTTATGAAGCGACGCGAGTGCTTTGTTTGAGCAAAAAAAACATAGTTTGCCACTTTAGTTACAAAATAATATTATCCAAAGCATGTTCACGAAACAAAGTCAGCTCTCGCGTGAACCAATATTTTCATAAATAAAGTGGTAAATTGTGTTTTTCTGGACCTTGAAAGTGGTAGTTGCATTGGATCAGATTTCAAATATCTTCATTTGTGTTCTGAAGATGAATGAAGGTCTTACAGGTGTGGAACAACATGAGGGGGAGTAATTAATGACAGAGATTTCATTTTTGGTTGAACTAACCCTTTCAGATTTNGCCCACATTTTGGCCACAACACATAAAAAAAATGCATTTAAAACTATTATTAATTTAAATGTATAACTGTAAATGTATATTTTTTACAATTATTATTTAATACTTATTTTTTAAATTATTTTTAAGAATATTATTTCTTATTTAACATTAATTTTAAAAAATATTTATTATTATTATACATGATTCTTTCATAAAATGAAAGGTGTTTTTTTGGGGGTTTTTTTTTAGAAAATGTGCAATAGTAGTTGTGAAAACAGTTCTTATAAATCACACAGGAATCTCCAAGACTGCAATAAGTTCATGAACACTTTTGCTGAAAAACAATAACATACTTTGCAAAACATTAACTGTTTGATTTGTCATTTTTAACATCACAACGCTACCAAAATTAAAGGGATAGTTCACCCAAAAATGAAAATAATGTCATTAATTACTCACCCTCATGCCGTTCCACACCTGTAAGATCTTCGTTCATCTTCAGAACACAAATTAAGATATTTTTGATGAAATCCGATGGCTCAGTGAGGCCTGAGCAATGACATTTCCTCTCTCAAGATCCATAAAGGTTCTAAAAACATATTTAAATCAGTTCATGTGAGTACAGTGGTTCAATATTAATATTATAAAGCGGCGAGAATATTTTTGGTGAGCCAAAAAAATAAAATAACGACTTATTTAGTGATGGCCGATTTCAAAACCATGCTTTAGGCAGCTTCGGAGCGTTATGAATCAGCGTGTCGAATCAGCGGTTCGGAGCGCCAAAGTCACATGATTTCAGCAGTTTGACACGCGATCCGAATTGTGATTCGACACACCGATTCATAACGCTCCGAAGCTTCCTGAAGCAGTGTTTTGAAATCAGCCATCACTTTATAAGTCGTTATTTAGTTTTTTTGGCACACCACAAATATTCTCTTGGCTTTATAATATTAATATTGAACCACTGTACTCACATGAACTGATTTAAATATGTTTTTAGTACATTAATGGATCTTGAGAGAGGAAATGTCATTGCTCAGGCCTCACTGAGCCATCGGATTTCATCAAAAATATCTTAATTTGTGTTCTGAAGATGAACGAAGGTCTTACGGGTGTGGAACGGCATGAGGGTGAATAATAAATGACAGAAATTTCATTTTTGGGTGAACTAACCCTTTAAAGGGATAGTTCACCCAAAAATGAACACTGTCATCATTTACTCACCCTCAAGTTGTTCTGAACCTGTATGAGTTTCTTTCTTCTGCTGAACACAAATTAAGATATTTTGAAGAATGTCGGTACAGTTGAAGGTAACCAATTACTTCCATTAGCAGGAAAAAAAAATACTATGGAAGTCAATGGGGCCATCAATACAAACGTTCTTCATAATATCACATAACAACTTGGAAAAGCTGTTGAACTGTGAAAATGACAGGATTTTCATTTTTGGGTGAACTATCCCTTTAACACAAATCATTCTTGCAATTTCGACAAAATCTCATCTGTCAACCAGCTAGATAATTGTACCTATCTGACAAGTTAAAAACGTTAACAGGCAGAATCCTCCATCTCTACAGTTGAGCCCTGCAGGTGTAATGCGACACAGTGACAAACAATGAATCCAGGCTCTGGGTTTCTGCTTTAACCAGCCATAACGAGCAGCACATCTGAGGTTTGGTGAAACTAACTCGGAGTAATAGTGATGCTTGTCTTAGTAAGCACTACTAAATATGTTCGGATGAGCTGTGATTTTCTCAACATTTGTGGTTTCAGCAAGTTCTGAGAAAAAATAAAAACTTGCATACGATGTGCCTGATAAAGACAACATATAAAAGCATTGATAATAAAAAAAAAAGATCTGTCTATATTGAAATATTCACTTATTAGTACTAGCTTGCACACAAAATAATGAAACGTATGGGACTTACCACCACCATGAATGGAGGAATCCAGGGGGCTCCCCTAGCGTAATGTTCTTCTCCCATCGGATCTACAACAGGCAGTGAGAGGAAAGAAAGGAGAAAAAGATAGAGAGGGTTGTGAGATTGTAGATAACTTGCAAAACATTATCCTGTCAGACGGTCAGCAGATCGGCCCCTGACCCAATCCAGATCCCATATATCATCCTGTTTTTTTCCACCCCAGCATCACTTGTTTTCTTCACTCATCCTTCTACAACACCGGAGCTCCACATAGGCGGAGAGGAGAAAGTCCTGCTGGGAAGCCCCAACGTACGAGTCATAATTCTGATGGGATTTTGGGCTGAATGAGAAGATTCAGTGCAGTTTCATTCTTAATACATCAGAAATGCAGGACGTGTTCGATAATAAAGAGTTGTTTAAACTGCATTAAGCCGTGAAAGTGATACTGTTTCTCAAGCGTTTTTCTGATGGAGACGGAGTCAAACACCGACAAGTGAATTTTGAGCTTCGGGTTCACACCTAAACGGTTAAAAACACACAGAAATATGTCAAAATGCCCAGCTTGGTGAGTATTCCCTTAAACATCGTCGGTTATTTCTTAAGTGAACATAAACAGTTGAGAAATAGCTTGCATGTGTATCAGTATATTGGATCAGTGCATTCGGTCTTAAAGTGACAGCAGCCTAATAAACCTGCTGCCGTTTGTGTCATTAATGTGAATCAAACAAAAGAAGACAAAGAGAAAATCTAGTGATGCACCAATATGAAAAGTTTGGCCGATACCAATAACCGATAATTCTTTATATTTGAAAGCCGATAACCGATATTGGCCGATTAATTAAAAAAATTTTTTTTTAAATAATTTTGGACAGCCTGATTACAAAAACAAAAGTCTCAAACTTTGGCCGATACCAAAAACCGATAATTCTTTATATTTGAAAGCCGATAACCGATATATTGGCCGATTAATCTAAATAAAAAATTTTTTTAAGGGATTTCAATCATATTTCAAGCAATTTAAAATCATAATGGAGGACAGTGAGCATCTGAAGTGTCTCAGCTGAAGGAAATAATCCATTATTTATCAGCTGTAATATATCGGCCAAATGTTCTTATCGGACCGATAATGATAACATTAAAAGTGAACATATATCGGCCGATACCGATATGGTGGCTAATAAATATTGTGCATCCCTAAGAAAATCCCTCACTGCTCTTTAGTAGATTTATTAGGATTAATAAATCTATATTTAATTTACATAGTGAAGACTATGCGGTGTTGTTTTAAATTAGATTACTTTGTCTTTTTATTTGTATTTATTTCACAGGAGTGCTTTATTTGTTCCTAATCTCCTCCAAGAGAATAGATTGCATGTTGCTTGCCAATAAATAAAGAGTTGTCAATTCATGATACTTTCTCATCTCTTCATTTTTATTTATACTTAAAATAAATTTTTGTTAAGAATAGTTGGCTTATTATTTATTTCAGTAATCAGTATCGGACAATAATGCTTCCAGTGATCGGTAATCGGTCCCAAAAATCCTGCTCGGAGCACCTTTCAGAATCCAGAGATTCCCAACTGGTAGTTACAATGTTGATGCCTTCCCACATCTCATAAACACGAGTACTGCTACATGACTTGAAGCCAACGTCATTACTCCACTTTATCCTGGTCAATCTACCATTGTGGAGACCTACAGCAGGCGTTAGCGTTCTTAGAGCCATGACCCTAAAAATGAATCATGGCTTCTGTTTTTCCAACACTTCATTCAGTCCTCGGGGCTCACTTCCACTCTCCGTCCCTTCTGCTTGTGTGGAAATGACCAGGGCGACTCTCGTTAAGGCCATAATCTCAGTGTATTTAAGAAACGTTCCCCTTTGTAATAGGTGAGTAGAGGGACCTGAACTGACCGTGGAAAGTGTGAGGAAAGAATTAGCCTATTATAACAATTATATATGGATGATTACACAGGAAAATGTGGTGAGGAGAAAAAAAGGAAAATCTAAGAGGATAGAGAGGATAGGTTTGTTCACTGCAGCTGAAAGTGGATTACTGAAGCAGGTCTGAAGGTTAAGAACACATTATCAGTCAATTTCACCTCGTCGGGCTGCCAAACGGCACGATAAACATCTGACCAACTTGCGGTGCTTTTGAGAAGTGCAGCAGAAACTCAGGGAAACTACGCTGCGGAGATGCCGGCGAGTCAACAGGGCGGAAAAAAACAGCCTGGGGTAACAGAGCAACGAGCGGAAGTGACCGTTCACAAACACGCTGCGGCTGAAATCCAACATAAACATCATTAATGACGAGTAATTAATAATTCTGCACATGGTTGGTGCACACATAGACTCTGAGACAGTAGAAATGTACGGAAAAGCAAAAAATTCAGTATGTTTAGGATCAATAAATACATCGATGAGTCAATGTTCTTATTAATGTGAATATTTTAAGATATTTACTTAAACAACACAATTAAATGGATTCTAAAGTAAATGTGGATGAAAAAAAATTCCTGAAAAAAATGTTACAGCGCGGACTCACAACATCCTGACCAGTTCAAACCCAACAAGTGGATTCAATTTGGATTTTATAGCATTACAGAAAAGAACAAGCTTGATAGAAAACATGCTTGTGTAAGTGATGCCAAATCACCACATTAGAAGAAAACATTTAATTGCAATGCTTGACAGATGCAAAATACAAATATATATTGCAAATTGTAAGCCTTTACATATTATATGCCTTTCCGCCTGTCATAATAAAGAGAAAACACAAATATTTTAGGAATCTGTCAAAACTTCTTAAATCTGAAACACTTAAATAGTCTTTATTCACACATAATAACCAAAAAAACATTTGATCTGTATTTTGTATGGCCTCTTCGGCCTTGATAACAGCTTGTATTCCTGCTGGCAGTGTTTTTATGTACTTTTCCACAGTCTCTGTTCTTATTGACTTCCAAATAGCTTCTAGTTGTTCCCAAAGACTTGCTTTTGAAAATTACTGCACATGAAATCAGCAAAATTTGAGCAAATGCACTGCTTAAAAAAACCATTGCTGTCTCAGAAAAACATCAAAGACACAATGAAGTTTTTGGCAGAATTTGGGAAGTTGCGTGTGGACTGAAGTCACAATGAAACACGAGTTGCATGGTGATGCTCCAGAGAAAATCTGCTGAGATATAATAATAAATGCATCTGTACCGCAGTAAAGCGTGAAGGAAAGGTGAAAATGCTTTGGAGTACAGGAGAATATTGCAGAATGACTTCGTTCCCACAAATGAAAAGTGAGGAATGATCAGATGTTATTTTTCAACAAGACGATGCTCCTGCACACACTGCAAAGACAAGAAGCCTTCGATCATGCTTTACTTAAATCTAGTGTTTCTGTGAGTGTCGTGTTTGGGGATGGGGGTCAGGTTAGACGATAGAAATGACCATTGACCTGTGTGTGTGTGTGTGTGTGTGTGTGTGTGTGTTTAGAGTCTTACCTCGGAAAGGAAGGTCTGTGCTGATTTCTGGGCCCCAACATGCAACAAGTACTCGTACACGTATAAAGCTAATCTAGAAGAGAAACCAGAAAGAAACGGGTGTTATATTCATGGTATGATGTTGAACAGACTTCATTTCATTCAATAATTAACAATATCAATACAAATATAGTACATATTCTATTTTACATAAAACTTGCCAACATCAAACTTTATGAAAACCAACTAGAAGTCAAGTTCTCAGTGCAGATCGCTGTTTGTGTCGCTGCCCAATTAGAGCGTCCCATACAGGTCAGCATGCTCAGGTTAAAAATCACGCCCAGTAAAGCACACTCAGTCTGTACAGACCCTCAGAAGGTAGCTGCTCATGTAGGGAGCTCGCTAGGCTTTAGAACAGAGCTACAGACTTCCCATGACTCTAGTTCGGATGTTGTTCAGAAAGAAAATCAGTGGCTACAGAAAACTCGTTAGATTACACAAGTACACACAAAACACCCATCAACCACAGCGGCCGCGAATCCGATCTCCACGGCCCGTTTACTCCGTGAAAAGAACCGAAAGATCGGCCAAAGCAAGGATGGCTGGAGTTGTCACGGCAATCAGACGGCACCACCGCGGTTCTTGTGTTTTTGTCATTTTCTGTATCCATTATGTCTGTTGTTTAGCCGCTTGGGCTAGCAATTACCCAGCTCCCAGTGTACCGCAGGGGCGAAACATACCATCCCTCCTTTCCTCTTCCATCAGCCATGAGAGAAAATAGCTCTCCTGGCAAAATTACATCGAGAGATGGGCACAATTTGGTAGAAGCACAGTTTTCGTCTGGATGCGGCACATTTGGGGCAAAAACATTTATTTCCACCATTGGTAAGGTGATGATGGCGTTCACAACAGAGCTATTCCATGCGGACGTGTGTTCATGTCCAAATCTGAGTCTTCAACACAGAGATATCATATTTGATTATTTTACTTAAACAGAAAAGATAACTTAAAGGGATAGTTCACTCAAAATACAATAAAAGTCAAGGTGTCCGGTGTGTTTTGGACCCCACTGGCTTTCATTGTATATAAACAGCTGAAACATTCTTCTTTTATGTTCTACAGAAGAAGAAAATAAGTCACACAGGTTTGGGAACGAGTAACATGATGACAGAATTTAAATTTTGGACAATTTTTTTGTCCCTTTTCCACTTTAATGAATAGATACAGTAAGACTGAGAACATGAAAAGGGAAAAACAAAAAAGTTGCGAACCAAATTCGAATTAGTGTCACCCACACAAGCACCACGGCTCAATATTTTGCAGCATGTATGCTGACCGTTAACCAATATTTAAGAAAATCAGCAATCTTGTTATCTATCTAATGCAGGGTTATTATTTTTAATTCAAACTATTAAGGCACGGCAAGATTATTTATATAGCACATTTCAGTAATTCAAAGTGCTTTACATAGAAAAGGAATTAAAATAATAAGATAACAAAAGCAGAGAATAAAAATGATTAAATCTTAGTTACAAAAAAAATATTAAAAATAAAAATGTTACATAGCTGCCTGAATCATTAAGTTTGGGGTACCCCTATCTGGAATAGAAGAGATTTTAAATTTTATTAAAAATATTTAAATATTAGAAATATTTTAAGTGAAATAGAGCAGAAATTAAATATAAATATTATATGGAAATCTTAAATGAAACGAAAATTTTAAAACATTACCTTACCAGCTAATAGGGATGCATGATATATCGGCAATCATATCGGTATCGCCTGATATTTTTCATTTTTAATGTTATCGTTATCTGCCTGATAAGAAATTTGGCCGATATATTAAAGCTGATAAATAATGGATTATTTCCTTCAGCTGAGACACTTCAGATGCACACTGTCCTCCATTATGGTTTTGAATTGCTTGAAATATGATTGAAATCACTTTAAAAAGGAAAATACAGTTCAGTACAACATACAGCGCAAGTCTGTCATATAGACTACATAATATTATAATGAGAACATTATAATTGAGTGATTGAGATATGACTTTTAATGGTGAGACTTTTGTTTTTGTAATCAGGCTCTCAAAAATTATAGAAAAATTTAGACTTAGATTTAGATTTATCGGCCAATATATCGGTTATCGGCTTTCAAATATAAAGAATTATCGGTTATCGGTATCGGCCAAAATTTGAGACTTTTGTTTTTGTAATCAGGCTCTCAAAAATTATATAACAATATTTATTTAGATTTATTTAGGTTATCGGCTTTCAAATATAGATAATTATCGGTATCGGCCAAAATTTTCATATCAATGCACCCCCACCAACTAACTAAAATAAGTTGAAGCAGAAAAACCAAGAATTAATAAAAACTAAAACTGAAATAAATATAAATTAAACAGAAATAGCAATATTAAATGATAATAATAATAAAACTGACAAAAGCCCATTATAAAATGACAAAAAAAATTGAAAATACAAAAATAAAAACAAATTCAATAATATTAATAAAAACTATAATAGTAAATAGATAATGCTAAAATAACACTGATCTTATTGAAGTGTGTGTTTGTGTGGAGCAGGAAGCGTGAGGACGTGAATGAGTCGGTGGAAGGAGGCATCCAGGGTGGCAGGCTCATAAATAGCTGAGGAGAGCTCCTCTGATCAGCCAGTCAATGACTGTGATAAAGCTGGATATGAAAGACAGGGAGGAGATCCAGCGCTCCATCACTGGCGCGGGAGAGTGAGCAGAATCACAATGCCTCCCACCGAGAGACAGTCAACGACGACCATAAAACTGTGGATGAGAGGTTCAAACAAAGTCCATCTAAAGCTTTATTGCCACAAAGGACCTACTGAATTAGCAAGTCAGCTATATCCACTCATGAGGCTTTAAAACTAAGCAAGACTTTTCAAACAAACAGAAGCATGTGTGGGTGATATGGCAAAAATATCATATCACAGCTTTCACAATGCCCGATCTTATCAAGACTCTTCTTCATGTTGGTTTTTAAGACTATTTTGCAAGTTACTGAGCAGCACAGCCAAAATAAATTCCCTGAAAACTAAAATATAGTGTATAAAATATAATATAAACTAAAGTGACAGCTAGAGGTGCAACGATATGAAAATATTAGCAGATACCGATAACCGATAATTCTTTATATTTGAAAGGCGATAACCGATATATTAACAGATATATTGGCTGATAAAGTCAAAATTTGTATATTATATATAATTTTTGAGAGCCTGATTACAAAAACAAAAGTCTAAAATTTTGGCCGATACCGATAATTCTTTATATTTGAAAGCCGATAACCGATATTATTGGCCGATAAATCTAAATCAAAATTTTTATATAATTTTTGAGAGGCTGATTACAAAAACAAGTCTCACCATTAAAAGCACACAGTTATAATGTTCTCATTATAATATTATGTAGTCTATATGACAGACTTGTGTTGTATGTTGTACTGAACTGTATTTTCCTTTTTGAAGTGATTTCAATCATATTTCAAGCAATTCAAAANATAAACTAAAGTGACAGCTAGGGGTGCAACGATATGAAAATATTAGCAGATACCGATAACCGATAATTCTTTATATTTGAAAGGCGATAACCGATATATTAACCGATATACTGGCCGATAAAGTCAAAATTTGTATATTATATATCATTTTTGAGAGCCTGATTACAAAAACAAAAGTCTAAAATTTTGCCCGATACCGATAATTCTTTATATTTGAAAGCCGATAACCGATATTATTGGCCGATAAATCTAAATCAAAATTTTAATATAATTTTTGAGAGCCTGATTACAAAAACAAGTCTCACCATTAAAAGCACACAGTTATAATGTTCTCATTATAATATTATGTAGTCTATATGACAGACTTGTGTTGTATGTTGTACTGAACTGTATTTTCCTTTTTGAAGTGATTTCAATCATATTTCAAGCAATTCAAAATCATAATGGAGGACAGTGAGCATCTGAAGTGTCTCAGCTGACGGAAATAATCCATTATTTATCAGCTTTAATATATCGGCTGATATATATAATGATATGAAACATATATCGGCCAATACTGATATGGTGGCCGATATATCATCATGCATCACTAATAATAATTGTGATCAGATCATGGATTGTGATTCTGCCTGAAAAAAATCGTGATGTGAGGTTTATGTCATATCGCACACCCCTATGACAGACTATGTACAGAAGCTAAAATCCAGAACCGCCAGTCAATAAAGTCTAGGTTATGCAACAGAAACTAGGAAAAAGAGCCAACATCAAACTGCTTTAAAAAAAAACTGGCTCTAAATTTTTCGGTTTTCGAATCGTGGCATAATTAGCCTACTTATTTAGCTAAAGAATATCACTCTACATTTCAAAACCTTGTCTGAATTTGAACGGCACCCATGACACTCATTCAAGCTCCGCTAAAGACCTTAGTCAGGGAAAATGCCATCTTTAATTTTACATGAATGTAAACAAGGCTGTTAAGGACAGTCCGTTCAGATGAACCGTCTATACAATAGCGTCACATATCACAACCTTTCAGCCTCATCCACAGGACATTTTCAGAAAAAGATATGTTTGCAATGTAAAGAAAGTACACAACAGTATTGAACATACAGTACGTCTGTCCCTCATAGACATTGTCATTTGTATAAAATTAAACTTGGCATCTTAGCTTAAATGTACTAGTGATGATTTTTCATGTCCGATTCTGATTCTTTTACAAGCTGATTGGCTGATATCAATATCCCGGTTGCAGATTTTTTTTGTTTATTTGTTCTATAACAGGCAAACTGGCCATAAACAAAAAAAAAAATATGTGTAGCCATTTGAAATTGGAGTCAAACACTGCATTTCAATCACGATCCAAACAAAGAGTCTACACACATGTAGCATGAGCTTGTGTTTTTGATTTACATTAAATTGTATAGTTTCTAAATTTAAAGCGAAAACACAATCGTCTGACTTTAGTTTTATGAAATTGTGCTACATAAGACAAAAAAAGCAGTCGGACTGAATGAAAATGCAATTTCACTCTCTGACAGTAGGTGGCGCTTATGAAACAGCCACGGTTTCTCTGGGTACCACTGAACACAAAGCAGCGCTGTGCTTATAAACACTACTTTATACTTTATACTTTATACAATGCAGTTTGTGTGCAAGTCCAGAATAGAGATCGGCCAAAATAAAACTAAAAGCCGACCATGTGTTTGAAACAAAAAACGTCCGGTACCGATTTATGGCCGGGCGACTGGTGCATCTCTACTACATACCCACTACAAAAATAAACAAAAAACACGTCGTATATAATTCCACCATGGCATTTTCTCTGTAGAAGTGCATTAAATCAAAACTCAAATGAACATATAAGCATATAAGCCTCTGAAAACAGCTGTGCGCCATAATATCAAGATATTTAATTGGTTATGAAATAAACTACGAGAGTCTCATCATTTGGGGCAAAACACAAATTATTTTGTAAAAAAATGCAGTTACAATTCTCCGACTGACCGATTTAGTCAAGAAAACTGTGCAGTTTGCTAGTCATTTAGCTCACTGCCTCTCTCACCATAAGCAAGAGTTCAGGAACGCCAAAGAGGTTCGACCTCTGGGCTTGAAGAAAACATCTAGCGGCCGCCATCTGCTCAAGTATGAGGGAGCGCGAGACGATCTGGATCAAAATGTGGATTCCCAGGAGTGGGCTGATAAAAATTTCATGGCAGGGAGGCCCATGTGATCTGGGTGAAGAGGGGTACTGTGAGCTTTGGTACAGGGTACCAGCACCTGGCCCTGATGCATTATTAAACACCATTCATTCAATTGCGACTTAAAGGAGCACCTTGTGTAGAGCTGTCAGGAACATGGAGTGTGAGAGCCAGGAACAGGACCTCTGGATTCCCAAGGTCCCGTCTGAGGGATGGGAATTCCAGCTGATGGGACGCAACCCTGAGGTGCGGGCAAGACGAAGCGTCTGGCCTGACTGAGAGAGCAGACACTACAAGCAACGCTGGGATACGGCCAAAATAAATTACATCAAGTTCATTAGATAAGTTAATCACAGCAATTTCAGCCGCAAATGAGTACATTCTTCACAACAACCTCAAACAGATCTACGTTTTATGTTGAAGCAAGTCGACTGGCGCAGTATGCATACGGTCGTCCGCCGGAAGCTACACTCTAAAAAATGTTGGGTTAAAAACAACCCAAGTTGGGTTGAAAATGGACAAACCCAGCAGTTGGGTTACATGTTTGCATAACCTGCTGGATAGTTTTATTTAACTCAACTATTGTTTAAAAATGACTATATGTCTGGCTTAAAATGAACCCAAAATAGGTTGGAAATTAAAAATCAGACACATAATTACTAGAGGCAACAATAATAATCAAAAGGTGAACGTTTATTAATAAGCAACTTTATATATGTTTATTGTTTAATTATTATTCATTAAACTTATTAATAAATGTTCATTTCCAACATATTTTGGGTTCATTTTAAGCAATACAGTCATTTTTGAACAATAGTTGAGTTAAATAAAACTACCCAGCAGGTTGGGTCAAACATTTAACCCATTCACTGGGTTAAAACAACACAATTGCTGGGATTGTCCATTTTCAACCCAACTTGGGTTGTTTTTAACCCAGCATTTTTGTGGGGTTATTTAAATTTATAAAGTTTTAAATATGGATATTTTTCTTACAAAAATGCATCTCTTCATTTCAGAAGGCCTTTATTAACCCCCTGGAGTCGTATGGATTACTTTTATGATGGATTGATGCATTTTTTTGGGCTTCAAAATGTGGCCCCCCATTCACTACCATTATAAAGCTCGGAAGAGCCAGGATATTTTTTAAATATATCTCCGATAGTGTTCGTCTGAGAGAAGGGTGAGTAAATCAAGGGATCATTTTCAGTTTTGGGTGCACCATCTCTTTAAAGTGTTATGATTGTTTTTAGCACATTTCAATGTGGATGCTAAGATGGTTTGAATGTTTTTCCAAAAAATAAAGTATGTATCTGTGCTGTTGCTCGGGTGGTATGGGTGGATGCCATTTTTATGTGGTTAATTTAAAAGGATAGTTCACCCAAAAATGACAATTCTTTCATCATTGACTGTTTCTCTCAGGCTGTGTTCACACTTGGCAGGTTTGGTTCGATTGCTCTGTTAGTGCGGTTCACTTGAAGAAGTGTGAACGCCCCAACAACGGGACAGAGAACACTGAAAAAATAGGGTCTCGGTCGTCTTTTAAACTAACTCTGGTGCGGTTTGAATGAAATATGAACACAACATGGACCAAAGACAACAAACCAAAAACAGGACCTGATGTCACGCTCAAGCACACCTGTTTATACAAGTGTGAACACCTTAACTTTCTTCTGAAGAATGCAAAAGAAGATATTTTGAAGAAAGTTTCAACTACTTTTGGAAACACTTGTCAAAATTTCACGTTATTGATTTTAATTGTACGGAGAGAAAAGAAACATCCATCTTGATGAACGACGCAGATGAAACTCTGACCAATAACAGGACAGATTTACTCACATGTGACTTGCATAAACACATTTTGGTACACTTTGAAATGCTGCCCAGTGAAAGTGAACCAAACCAAGAAGAAAATGTAACATTGTAACAAAGTAATTCCCTGTTTCAGAACAAAGCAAACGATCTACAGATCTGAAAACACTTTATGTTCGAAGCACAAACGGTGTGAGAAACGTTATTTGTTGAAGTTTCGTACTTTTTGAGTATGAAATCTCGGTTTGAAAGGTACAAGCAATAGTAATAGTAATACTTGCTTTAGTTAGCAGGTACCTCTAAAACAAAAAAAGAAATATATTCTATTTAATACTTAACAGGGATGCACCGATATGAACATTTTGGCCGATACCGATAACCGATAATTCTTTATATTTGAAAGCCGATAACCGATATATTGGCCGATAAATCTAAATCAAATTTTATATATAATGTTTGA
Source organism: Anabarilius grahami (assembly GCA_003731715.1). Taxonomy (NCBI): domain Eukaryota; kingdom Metazoa; phylum Chordata; class Actinopteri; order Cypriniformes; family Xenocyprididae; genus Anabarilius; species Anabarilius grahami. The sequence goes on from RJVU01061481.1 coordinate 1,554,454, forward strand.
GAGCCTGATTACAAAAACAAAAGTCTCACCATTAAAAGCACACAGTTATAATGTTCTCATTATAATATTATGTAGTCTATATGACAGACTTGCGCTGTACGTTATACTGAACTGTATTTTCCTTTTTAAAGTGATTTCAATCATATTTCAAGCGATTCAAACCCATAATGGAGGACAGTGAGCATCTGAAGTGTCTCAGCTGAAGGAAATAATCCATTATTTATCGGCTTTAATATATCGGACAAATGTTCTTATCGGGCCGATAACGATAACATTAAAAATGAACATATATACTGAAATTGTGGCCGATATATGTTCATCCCTATATACATAAACCATTCAAAAGCATCTGTCTTTATACACCAGGCTCTCTCATATTCAAATGACTGAGAGCAGGTGTTAATGTATGCAAACCTGATCAGCAGAATCTCTCCAGAGGAGCATGGGACATATAAAGAAGCACATTATGGAGATGGGGAGGGGTGGCGGAGACCTCGTCACAGGAGCCTGCGGCACGCCGTCTTAAAGCTCAGCCGCCCTGTTCAAAAGCCCGAGGAGAGGTCTGCTGGAGGGAATGCCCAGAGGGACAACCCACGAGTCTCTCAGCCCCTTCCCCTTGTTTTCCAGATCTTCAGTCTCCCTTTGGGACAAAGCCTTGACAATCGAGGTGCTCAGAAGAGCTAACTCCAGTGATGTTGAAGTATAGGTGTGTTTGAGGTAAAAAGAGCTGATGTTACTGTACTGCTACGGTACATCTGCAAAATAGCCTCAACGTGACTCCCTGCAGCGCTGCGTGGAGTCTGGAGCGCGCTGGGAACATTAAACACAGGTCAGATTGCTTGGCCTACAATATAAAGCCAGGTGCGAAACACTACTTTCATAGTCCTTTCCCCCTTCCTCTAAGAGAAGGAAGAAGAGCCATTAAAGAATAGTTCACCGCAGGTTGGATGTCAGTAACTTCAAGCGTCATGGGTCTTGTGACCGGACGTCATGAAAACTGTGGCATATGATTTGAGAGTTTAATGAATGATATGATTTAAAAACATTTTTACTGTTGTTTTGATCAAAAACATTAAAATACTCTTACTGACCCCAAACTTTTCAAAGATTTTCTAATGAAAATATTTACCACCCAACTGCAATACACCTAAAAATGCCACTAAATAGACTGAATTTAACTAGGGATGCACCGATATGAACATTTTGGCCGATACCGATAACCAATCATTCTTTATATTTAAAAGCCGATAACAGATATATTGGCCAATTAATCCTAATCTTTATATAATTTTTGAGAGCCTGATTTCAAAACAAAAGTCTCAAATTTTAGCCGATACCGATAATTCTTTATATTTGAAAGCCGATAACCGATATATTTGCCGATAAATCAAAATCACAATTATTAGATCATTTTTGAGAGCCTGATTACAAAAAAAAAACACTTTAAGTCACTTTAAACAAGCCGCATAATTTGAGGTTCATGTTCGAAGCACAAACGGTGTGAGAAACGTTATTTGTTGAAGTTTCGTACTTTTTGAGTATGAAATCTCGGTTTGAAAGGTACGAGCAATAGTAATAGTAATACTTGCTTTAGTTAGCAGGTACCTCTAAAACAAAAAAATAAATATATTATATTTAATACTCAATAGGGATGCACCGATATGAACATTTTGGCCGATACCGATAACCGATAATTCTTAATATTTGAAAGCCGATAACCGATATATTGGCCGATAAATCTACATTTTTATATAATTTTTGAGAGCCTGATTACAAAAACAAAAGTTTCACCATTAAAAGTCATGTCCCAATCACACAATGATAATGTTCTCATTATAATATTATGTAGTCTATATGACAGACTTGTGCTGTATGTTGTACTGAACTGTATTTTCCTTTTTAAAGTGATTTCAATCATATTTCAAGCAATTCAAAATCATAATGGAGGACAGTGTGCATCTGAAGTGTCTCAGCTGAAGGAAATAATCCATTATTTATCGGCTTTAATATATCGGCCAAATTTGTTATCAGGCTGATAACGATAACATTAAAAATGAAAAATATCAGCCGATACCGATATGATGGCCGATATATCATGCATCCCTACATTTAACACAGTTAAGCATTTTAACTTATACTAGTAGTACATTAACTTTGGCAACCCTAAACTACTAAAACTAATATAAAAACTAAATCAACTGAAAAGAGAATAGTCAAACATACTAAAAAGAAAATTAAAACTAACTAATATGGACTAGTTTCATGGTGCATTTTGGATCTTGACAGACTATAGTCACTATGCCACAGTATGGAAAACAGGTATTGGAAATTATTCTAAATGTCCACATAAAAATGACCAGCATAACAGTTTGGAATGACACGAGGACACATAAATAAGTTTGGTGTAAATCATTCCTTTAAAAGGCTTTGCTCAGGGACGTGACAATTTTCGTTAGACATGAACCAAGGAGAGGACAAATCAGCTCATGACAGCTCCAAAGTAAAATTCCTGTGATGAATCGCCAGAGATAAACGGGTCCCACGTTCTGCTCTCAACACATCAAAGAAATCTGCCAAATGTATGCCTTGAGCACACCTGACATCTCGCCTGAGGCTCTCCGATAAAACCATCTTTAAACATGAACGAATCACACATAACCGTCCTACAAAGGCACTGTTAGAACATCATGTTTTCAACCCTCCCATCAATTATTCAGATGCACGAGACAAGAGAAAAGAGAGAAACTGACAAGTTCTTAAAAAGTTTTCTGACGAAAAACCAAAGCGCCGCATCCTCGCGTCAACGCTGCCAAACTTGGGAATCCATCTGCTCTTTTGGCCAGAGACGATGCACTTTCGATGGATCTGTTTTTCATAGTGTTTTAATGCTCTGCCACACTTTACACTGAGGATAGAAACTCTCCACCGCTGAGAACACAAACAGCTCCGCTGGAATTATGTTGTCTGAGGTGAAGCATTCATTCAAGACATGCAAAAGCCATGAAACATCTCAGAATTTTGAGTGGCCACTATCAGCACAACCTAACTTCAACTGAAGTGCAGAGCCAAAAAACTAGTCCCAGTACGAGAAGAACATCACCATATGAGGGTCAAAGACGAGAAAGGGTTTTCAAGCATTAAACAGTAAGTGTAATACAGCTTTGAATTGTTGTTGTTGTTGTTTTTCAGCTCATCAGAATGGGTCCTGATTCATTTTTTTGTGCAAAAATTAAATACCATACATTTTTTACCATGATTTACTGAAGACACACACTGAAATGTCATTCAGTGAAACAATCTTGTCAGGGATATTTACAACAAAACATCTATTTATGCCACATTAAAGACTAATTACTTGTAATTGTACATCTTTAATCTTCCCCATTCGTCAGCAAGATTTTTTACTCATTTAAAATGCAATAAAATTTAGTATGCTCACTTATTCTTTTATATATTTTAATGCGTACAGGTCAGAAATTCAATTTGTACTTAAATATAAGTGTTACGCTTGAACATTTTCACCCACATTTTGACATTTTATTCTCCCAAAACTTATTTGAAACCTTAAAAGTAGACGTTTTACTTGCACTTAACGTGTTTTTGCATATGATGCGGACATCTAAACGTCTTCACCGATGGACACTTATCAGCCGTCACTGAATTATAACACAGGCTGAACCAGGAAAGGTTTGATTGTTCTGTCATCTCTGGAATTAGATTATGCCGAGAAATAAGACTGTTTAAATAGGGTTCCATGACCTTTCCAGCCATTCATAATTACCAGATGAGGATTTCTAAAAGTCATTTCACAGGGGAAAGTGCTTTTGAATGCATCATGTAGACAATTAAACACATTAGTCTCCAATAAGCCCAGAAAGCCTGTACTTTAAACAAGCTTTTCAATGATTTTGGGAAGCATGTTTAAACTACACTGTACACAGAATATGCACAAAGCATCATAACTTGGATGTCTTGGCCCTTGCTTATATATTTAAGACCAAAAGTTTAAGAAAATAGAGTATTTTCCAAACTCACTATGATCAATGAATAACAGCAACTCTGTGTGTTTTAAACCAACTTCTATAAAGCATCTCTGTTCCAGTGCACGAGATTGCACAGTCAGGAGATGTTGGGACTTCTGAGGGTCTCGTGCACAAGAAGCATCTGAGCATCTACATCATGCATTCATTTAAACTTGCATCTGCATGCTACATGTAACACTGCCTGAATGCATTCCAAAGTTACTTTAAATCAAGCTCGAGCAGCATGCATGAACACACACACACGAACAATGCAACAAACTACATCAGAGCGCGTGCATATGTAACACAAGGCACAAATCCACTTACTTCTCTCTGGCTTGACTATCGGATGGAACGACAGCTCCTTTCCCTTTGGCGTACATGGTGGACTCTGTTTGAAGACTTTTAACCTACTCAACACCTGTCAAAGGAAGCGGCCAGGAAAACGGTCTATCTCCATAGCTACCCGCTTAGTGTTTTCCTCCCTTTTCGTACATCTCCAGCATTGGCCACAAATCAGGCACAGTTTCTACTGGGGGAACTTGAAACAGTCTACTGGTGGATTTTTTTTTTCAATCGCTGTTCCAGGATCATTCTCTTCCTCCCGCTGCGGTGGAGCAGAGGAGGGGCTCCTTAAAGGGGCAGGAGCGGATTGTCTAGACTTGTGGAAATCAAACTTCACTGGAAACTAAAACATGTCGTATGCACTGCACTAATACTAGATATTGATATTGGGATTCTCAATAGCAATGCTTCAGAAATAAATATAGTTATTTGACAAAAGAAGAGGCCATCTCATGTTGTGACTATGATTTGTTTTTTTATTTGTAATCTTCGCTCATGGGGAGCAAATTTATAAAAGATTTTTTTTGTTGCTCTGTGACTTCATTTTAATTATACACATTTTTAAATTCCAGGAAAATTAACCACAGTATTATTATTCATCATCTTGCACTATGAAGATCAAATGCTTTCTGGAATTAAAGAGGTGGTTGATGATGATTTCACTTTTTTAACTTTAGTTAGTGTTGCTGTTTGATCATAAACAACATCTGCAGAGTTACGACGCTCAAAGTTCAATGCGAAGGAGATATTTTCTTTTACAGAAATCACTTTTTAATGGCTACAACGAGCTTCTTCCTGGGTTAGTGACATCACAAACCCTAAAATTTACATAAACCCCGCCCCCGAGAATACGCAACAAAGGGGGCGGGGCCATGTTGGGCTGCTTTAGAGAAGAGGAAGAGTTGTTGTAGTAGAGTGTTGTTGTCATGCCGTCATTTTACGTCATCATACTGCTTCACAAACGAGGGTCAATTCAACACAAAAGATGAACATGACGGCACATGCTAGTGGATGAGTTGAATCAACTCCACAGCAACTACATACATTTATCCACTAACCATTCAGAAACATCTAGTTTCATTCTAAAAGTTGTAACTTCTTCCTGAGTCTCTCCATCAGTGTCGACTCCGGTTTGAACAATGTAAGGCTGAACACTTTCGTCATTTTGGCTGCGTGAGATTCTCCAGCTTTGTTGTTGTTGAGCTGTTAAAGCTCCGCCCTCTTCTGGAAAGGGGGGCGGGAGCAGCAGCTCATTTGCATTTAAAGGGACACACACAAAAACGGCGTGTTTTTGCTCACACCGAAATAGAGGCAAATGTGACAAGCGATAATAAATGATCTGTGGGGGATTTTGAGCTGAAACTTCACAGACACATTCTGGAGACACCAGAGACTGATATTACATCTTGTTAAAAGGGGCATTTAAAATTTCCCTCTCCAATATCATCCGCAGATGTCTAGAAAGTAGCAAATCGTGGTTCATTGCTGTGATGTAACTAAAGCCTATCGGCCCTTTAAAGGGATACTTCGCCCAAAAATGAATTTTTACTGTTAATTTACTCGCCCTCAGGCCATTTCCAGATGTAGGTGATTTTTATTTTCCAGCTGAACAGAAAAGAAGATTTTTAGCAGAAACCGTGGTCCTTGGTGATTTGTCAAATGCAAGTCAATGGCTACCGTCACTTTAAGAGCCAAAAAACAACATTTGTCATTATGCGCCTGTCGTGAACGTGCGACTGTTTGCCAAGGCTGTGGATTACAGGTAATAATGTTAAATTTTCTTGCACTTCGCTTCATAAGACCTCAATGTATCGCCAGGAGACACGGGTATTAACGGGTTTTGCCTGTATATGTTTTTGTTTTTTTATCTCGAAGTGACGGCACCCATTGACTCCCATTATATGAATCACAGAGGAACTTTTCATTTTTGGGTGAACTATCTCTTTAAATTTCCTCTGATCTACACACATCTTATTTGAGCTTCCAAAAAGTGACTTGCATTTTGAAATGCATTCGTCAGGTTCTGATTTACAGCATGTATAGGGCGCATAATGACACTAGGTCAACAAGGACACCAGTGTAGGACAACTAACCACATCGTCTCCATTACACAAGTGATGTTTATCCAGAATGTTCTTCCGCGCTCTCCGGCCTCCTCCTGTGGTTCATGAGGCATGGCTGAGTCATGTTCAGCTCTGGCAACTTCTTCTTTAAATACCAGTACGTCTGCTGGCCGACATGTTGGATAATACATATCTACCTGTTAGAAATGAATGTCTTGCTTCAGTGTCCCTTTAAGACTTTGAAGGGTGGAATGCCAGAGCTGAGGTGATGTTTTCATGCAGTTTTTTTATTGTGGGAAAGACAGAGCCACTGCACAGCTGACTGCATGTTTGTAGGGTTCGCCTTTTCCAGAGAGCGGAAAAAAATTCATGTTGATGACTATATTCCACAGGCGTCTCCCGATGAGAGAGAGAGAGAGACAGAGGGCAAGGGAGAGAGACGAAGGGTGAAAGACGAGAGAGAGAGATGGAGGGTAAGGTGGAGATAGAGAGAACGCAAAAGATGGAGGGAGATGGAGAGAGCCGAGACACTCGGAGAATAGCAAATACCTGCATCATTCTCCACCTCTGCAGCAGAAGCACAACAATCTGTACCAACAGACCCCAAACCAATGCAAAATCGATGTTTTATACTAAAAAAAAGGTCTTTAAATTCAAATAAGTGTCTATAGTGCTGCTTGAAATGGCATTTAAAAATGTCTTCTGTTTCTAATCATGAAACATAATGAGATGTATAAACAGACACGCCCAGTTAAATGGCGACCAGGGGTGCAGTTGCGTTCACTGTTGACCGCTGAGAGAGAGAGTGTCATTGGCTGTGGGTGAAGCAGATCGAGCAGAAGTGCTTGTGGAAAAACGGCGCGCTGTGAACAAGTGTGGTGAATGGCATCATTGCGTGGAAACACAGCAGACCTCAGAAGCTCAGTGTTTCAGTGGCAGTGGGAATGAGTCTTAAAAACTGATCCCCATTCTCTCACATTCTTCCTCTCCTGCATTCCTTGTATGTTCCAAAGGGTTAAAGCATGGGAAGGTAAGCCCCTGCTGGTGGATGCTGGAACATACAGAACATACTTTTATAATGTTAGGAAAAGTTTGGAGTCTGTAAGATTTCTTTCCGTTTTTAAAAGAAGTCTCTTATTCTCATCAAGGCTGCATTTATTTGATTCAAAATACAGTGAAAACAGCAAAATTATTTCACATGATCCTTCAGAAATGATTTGGTGTTCAAGAAACAGGTCTTGTTATTATCAAAGTTGAATGTTGGCATTTAATATTTTGTTCAATGTCATTTTTTTCAGGATTCTTTGATGAATGGAATGTTTAAAAGAACAGCAATTATTTGACAAAAATCTTTTGTAACATTATAAATGCCATTTCTGATCAATATACTGAATAAAAGTATTCATTCTTTACAAAAAATAAACTTTTGAACAGTGTAAATTGTAAATATTTTATGTCTTATTTGATAATATGCCAATTATTTGAAAGAAAGAAAAAAAAATTTTTTTATAAAGAAAGAATATATATATATTAACCCTTTCTGCCGTTTTTGTCATCACAGGTCATGATAACTGCTCATGAACGGTACTGTGTGTGATCCAGAGTAATTAGTCACATGACAGTTATGGCTCAGGTGATTGGCTCAGAACAGTGAAGATGGTCAGTGAGCAGCTGTTATTGAGATGACTGAATGCTAACAGATAACCTCTTCAGGTGTTATTATAGACCTTCACATTCTCAATATTTTCATACTCATAAGGAAAGTATAATAATTCATAAACAAGCAGACCTCATGTCTGTCCACACCGTTCTCCCTCTAGCACAGACTGTTTCTCTGTTAAAGGGTTAGTTCAACCAAAAATGATTATTTACTCAGCCTCATGTCGTAAGATCATCTTCAGAACACAAATTAAGATATTTTTGATGAAATCTGAGCCAGTTCTGTACTCTCCATTCGCAGCTATTCAACTACCACTGTGATGCTTCAAAAAGTTCATAATGAGATCATAAAACGAATCCATATTAATTAAGTTGGTTTATTGCAAATTTTCTGAAGAGACTCGATCACTTTAGATGATGAACTAAAGCTCAAACGTGCTGCGTGACACACGAGAATGAACCTTATTAGTTCGTGGATTTGTTTTACAATCTCTTTATAAACTTTTTGAATGGTAGTTGCACATCTGTCAATGGAGAAATGTCTCAGATTGTATTAAATATATCTGCTTTTGTGTTCTGAAGATGAATGAAGATCTTAGAAGTGTGGAACGACATGAGGGTGAGTAAATAATGACAGAATTTTCATTTCTGGGTTGTCGTAAATACCAGTTAACCTATGTTGTTTTTCTTGAAAATTTGTGACTTTTTCTCATTTAGGGTCATGAACATGCATGCAAAGTTTCAACACGCTGATGTGTTGTGAAATGTGCATACAGAGAATTTATACGTTCGTACTGTTCGCGGGTCAATTTGACCCATTTAGACAGCTGTTAAAAATCAACTACAGACCCAAAAGACAATATCAGAACTCAGAATATCAGAAGTTTGTGAAAATATAAAGTTGTTTTACCTGTTAATTGTCTGTCCCACTTTTTGAGCATAGATATGAAAATGACTTTTTCAACTTAAATTGTTAAAAATCTTGAATACTTCAGAGCACAGACTTGAGTTTGCTATCTTTTTAAAGGGAACACTTTACAGATTATTGTAGAAGTAAAAAAGTTGTCAAAGTAAAGGTTAAGAAAAGTTATAGAAGTTTACATTTATGAAAATTTAAAATACATAAAATATATATTTTATGTCAAATACATATTTTATAAAACATGTTCAACTCTAAAACTTCAAGAAAATCAAAGTTAAATATCTGAACAAGTTCTGTGCCAAATTTTAGGTTGATATCTCAAAAAAACTACTTTCAGTAAGATTTTCTGTGCGCAGTACCAAACCTTTCCACTAGATGACATCCAGACTCCACCGGTGACTCTTCGATTTCCATATATGGTTTGAGCGATCTGAACAATATTTTTCCACACTTTTCAAAATATTTGTGAAGTAGACATCCTATTCAGAAGCAGTTTGTGCAATAATGTTAATATGTGATTTGAATTCAACCTCTAAAACACATAAAAAACATACGGAAAGAATCAGAGCGTGTGTTAAAGTTTGGCACCGCATCACAAATGAAGAATCTATCGCTATTTTTCTATTGCTATTTCATTTGAAAATCAGTCACCAAATATGAACTTTGCAAATGATATAGTACTTTAAGATATTATTGTTATAAATGTATAATACACAGTAAAATCCCCAGAGTTAAATCAACTCTGCTCGGAGTACATATGGTCCCTCTCTAAATAGTGTTAAAGTAACACTAAAGCAGAGGTAAAGGTAATGAGATAATTAAGCAATTAATAAGGCTGTGACTGAAGTCAGTTCTTGTGTTTCTCTTTTCTTCAGTGATTTTGCTTGTTAACAGCAGGTGTTCATCACTAATGCTCAATTATTACTTAATTAATTGCTTAATTATCTCATTAACTCTGCTTCAGTGTTACTTTAACACTATTTAGAGAGTCCATGAATTCAGATATGTATTCTTTATAATGTGTGAAAGGTATTGATATTATTTTGAAAGCGATTTATGGGGAATTGTATTGAATCCAATTAGGGTCAGTTTGACCCGGACCATACGGCAGTCGCCAGAAATCGAACAGTGCTCAAGTGAAATGCTCAATGAATGCGTCATTCGCTGATAATCTCTTCCTCAGATGAAGTTACAGTACGAGTGTGTAAACATGACCGTAAACATCCCTGCTCGAGACACATGCAGTGAGGTGGACAGACACACACACTTCACCAGCGTAAGCAGCAGCTGAACCCTGTATCGAGCTAAACACTGAAACTCCAGAGAGTGGCTTATGTAAATGTTATTTTGGTCAGACTGTCATCAACCCCGATGTGTAAAGCAACTAATGACTCTGACGTGATTGCTATAGTTTCCACTCCAATTATTATTATGATCATTCCCCATAAATCTCCACAATATATGATAGTATTGTTCTGAAGGAAGAATTTCTTTTTTTCTGTGGAACATGAAAGAAGATGAACTATCCCTTTAAGACTGAAATTATGAGTTAAATTCACTCAGGGTTAAAGATTTAGAATAACCCCCAACCAGAAAGTGTGAGAATTATAAATACGCTGCTTTGGAAGCACTGTGATGAAGTAAAAGAAGAATTAAAACAAAATAGCTTCAGTGCTCCGTGAAATGTGCCTGATTTTTGACATCCGCCGTGTGGGCACTGCAGCCGATCCGCGTCACGACAGTGTCTGTGGTTTCCATATTGAATGGAGTTGGTAGGGGTAGCCTTCGAGAAAAGGATCTCATTATTAGTGCCAGCGAGAAATCTTCCTTGCTCTCGGTTGCGTGTTGTGGGTGTTGGAGGAGTGGGGGATGAATGTGAGTGTGTGGTTGAGAAAGAAAAAGTGGGAGAAAGTGAGCTAGACGAAGCGAAGTGAGCTAATGTGAAGCGTACATATGTTGATTGTTTTGTGGTAGATGAAGCCAGAGATAGAGGCTCTGTTCCTCACTGTGTACTACTTAGAGAGCTGGATTGTGAATCAGTGCATTTTAGAGCCTCATAACTGAATGATTTGGACTCTAGGAAGCAACTCACAACAACACATGGTGTACACACAACACACTTACACTGGCATAACATTATGACCACCTTCATAATATTGACCCGTCGAGGCATGGACTCCTCTAGAAGGTGTGCTGTGGGATCTGCACCAAGATGTCAGCAGCAGATCCTTTAAGTCCTGTAAGTTGTGAGGTGGATCCTCCATGGATCGGACTTGTTTGTTCAGCACATCCCACAGATGCTCGATTGGATTGAGATCTGGGGAATTTGGAGGCCAAGTCAACACCTCAAACTCATTGTTGTGCTCCTCAAACCATTCCTGAACCATTTGTGCTTTGTGTCAGGATCATTATCCTGCTGAAAGAGGCCACAGCCACCAGGGAATACCGTTCCCATGAAAGGCTGTACATGGTCTCAACAATGCTTAGGTAGGTGGTACGTGTCAAAGTAACATCCACATGGATGGCAGGACCCAAGCTTTCCCAGAAGAACATTGCCCAAAGCATCACACTGCCTCCGCCGGCTCGCCTTCTTCCCATAGTGCATCCTGGTGCCATGTGTTCCCCATGTAAGAGACGCACACGCACCCGGCCATCCACGTGATGTAAAATAACACGTGATTCATCAGACCAGGCCACCTTCTTCCATTGCTCCGTTGTCCAGTTCTGATGCTCAACTGTTGGTTATATGAGTATATTGTGAACTGGAGGTGTTGTTTTGCAGCATGTGTTTATATATGTAAAGACGCCAGAAATAGTTTAAGCATGTGCATGTATGTATGCAAATGTGTGCTTATTTGCATGTGTGTGTGCATCATCCAATCAGGATCATTGGTGTGTGTGTGTGTGTGTGTGTGTGGTGAGGGCGATCCGGATCAAAACAAGCCCAGCTGAGGGTGTAGAGGTGGGGGACTAACAGGGAAACGTGACCTACATCCCCCTACACACACACACACACACACATCTCATTAACATAACGCACATATGTGTGTACAACACACAAGCGACAGTGACTTGAGACTGCGAGGATGGAGAGCTATTTACGTCACTCTCTTTGTTTATTTTAATCTGCCGCGCTCATCCCGTACTGCCTATTCAGCAAGCCTGTTTTCATTTGCCTATCAGCAGATGCCCTTTTCTTGATTTATAACGCTCTCGGCATCACCTCGCAGACTCAGGAGGGAAACATTTAATTAAGCTGGAGATGGGTGGGCCTCTTGTGCCGCGCGCAGGGTGATTCTCAGGTATATCCGAACCTGAGGAACGAGTGTAACGTGATGGAGACCGATTGTTAGGATGTGTGTAATGCTGTCTAAACTACATCTCTCTGCTTTTTACTTTTCACTCTCTGGAAAACCTGATTAAAATATGCAGAATCTCATGGTTCGAATGAATTATTACTGTTCCGAAAAGTCTACAAGAAAGTGAGTTCCCAGAATGTGGTCTCAAAGAGAACGATGTGTGTGTGTGTCGTGCAGCTGGTGGTATTTCTCTCCGTCATTTCCCTCTCAGTGCATTTGTGTTAGTAGCAGCCGGGCTCAGGACAGCCATTAATCACAGGATAAAATGATAGATGTTCTTCACAGAATAAGTGGATGCAGTGTGCATGCTGAAATAACCTGCTGTGCTGCTCAAGACACACACACACACACGCTACAATACACTGTTTTTGGACAAAACATCTCCAGAACGCACACATGTGTGGTTTCCATGTTTATGGGGACTTTCTATAGACATGATGTTTATACTGTACTAATTGTATATTCTGTGCGCTAACCATAACTCTGTCCATCACTGAACACTTTCTGCATTTTTGCATTTTCAAAAACACATAATTTAGTGTGATTTATAAGCTGTTTTCCTCATGGAGACCAAAACATTTAGTCTCCACAACATTGGGAATGTCTGAATCACACACACACACACACATAATAATACGCACCTGAATCAGTGACTCGGTGAGTCGAGTCAGAAATTGATCAGTTCAGTTTGTGAATCAATGAATCATTTATACCAGTAACATAACCTGGATTAACTGATTCACTAAAAAGAATTGACTCAAAAAAACAAAACAAAAAAAATATTTAAAATGTATGCAAATATGTCAAACAGCTGTGTCAGGACAGAACTAAATGAAAAGAAAGAAATATTTTTTAAAATTAATTTAGTGCTGCTCTGATGCTGCGTTTTGACATTCTGTAAGGGTCCGATTCTGATTCTGAACTGTATATATGCACTCTAAAAAATGCTGGGTTAAAAACAACCCAAGTTGGGTTGAAAATGGACAAACCCAGCGATTGGGTTGTTTTGACCCAGCAGTTGGGTTAAATGTTTGCCCAACCTGCTGGGTAGTTTTATTTAACCCAACAATTGTTTACAAATTACTATATGTCTGGCTTAAAATGAACCCAAAATAGGTTGGAAATTAAAAATCAGACTCATAATTACTAGAGGCAACAATAATAATCAAAAAGATGAGCATTTATTAATAAGCAATTTAATAAATGTTTATTGTTTAAATATTATTCAAAAAAAGTATTAATAAATGTTTGTTTATTAAACATATTAATAAATGTTAATTTCCAACATATTTTGGGTTCATTTTAAGCAAGAAATACAGTAATTTTTAAACAATATTTGGGTTAAATAAAACTACCCAGCAGGTTGGGCAAACATTTAACCCAGCCGCTGGGTTAAAACAACCCAATCGCTGGGTTTGTCCATTTTCAACCCAACTTGGGTTGTTTTTAACCCAGCATTTTTTAGAGTGTGCAGAACTGATCAAGATGTGTGTCTATATTAATAATAAATAAACAACAAAAAATGAACAACAAACAATTCATCAACTCTAATGCATTAATGTTCTTATTTCTGAGACTCAAGTGTGCTGTACACTCACATAGAGTCAGTCAGGAACTTTACTACAGTTTTTCAAAACAGAAACTATTGAAAATCAGCTTCATATTCTAAAAGTGTGTGACTTTCAGAGCTCAGTAATCAGAGCGTCATCCAGCCCTGATCACACACTGATAAACTCTGAGAAACGAGGATGAATCGATTTCATCACAATCAGCTGTTTGCTTTTCCATTTCAAAGGACGCGTGAAGGAGTCTCTCAGTTTAACTTCAGATGTTCAGACCCAGAACTGACGCTCTGTGTCTTCAGTTGAGCTGAACTCCACGCAGGATCATTTTAATTGAATATGGTCTGTGTCACCTATAGAATAATGCCTCTCTGAGACAGACTGTTGCTGGAGGAGAGACACATCCCGCTTCTACTGAGATGAACACACGATCAGAAATCAATGCTCATATATATATAAAAAAGGAAAAGCAACTTTTCAAAGCTTAAGTGACAGGATAATGAGATGAGGACAGACTGAGATGTCACAGCAGATGATCTTTATAATAAAAACTATAAAACAAAATAATTTGAAAAATATTTGTCTGTATTGTATTTCATATATATATATATATGAAGATTTTATAAGAAGATTTGGTAACACTTTATTTTACAGTGTCCTTGCTACATGTTACATGTACTTACCATAGTTATTATTTATAATTACATGCAAATAACCCTCAACCAAACCCTAATCCTACTCTAACCCTGTAGTAAGTACATGTTGTTAATTAATATTACTCAGTACTTAAATATATAATTACACGGTAACAATGACACCTTAAAAAAAAAAGTGTAACCGAAGNNNNAACCGAAGAGTTTTTATATTTTATATAATATAAATATAAAGATATATATTTCAATCTAAATAGGAGGGAATTAAATTATATTTTTAAAATATTTTAAATATGAGGGAAGAATATAACACTAAGGTTGGTTAAGGTATATATCTGACAACATTTTTAGGCAAGCTACAGGTTTTATTTTATGCAAAAAATACATAAAAAAACAAAAGGCTCAGAGGAAAAATCATTCACCGACTATACGACATAATTAGTTATTAATATTTCATTGGTTCTCACTTGTTTTTGCATGTCTTCATAATTTCTCTGTATGACAGCCTGGACAAAAATTATTCGCACAATTTGTCATGTTTCATCACGTTATTATCACAAATAAAACAATCGACTCCAAGCTCAACTACACAATATGCATTATTAATTTTTAAATAATATTAGAATAAAGGGTGAAGATGTCAATTTCCATCACTGTTGGACACTACTGTGTATAAATGTATAAAAACATATCAAGAATTTAAAAAATAATTATTTTTTTAAATGATATTCCTCATACATTATCAGTATAATTGTGAACGATGAGAGCAGCAGCCGGCTGATTTGCATAGCTAACTGTATTCTGGAGGAGGAGCCTCAGTAATTAAGCACTAAACGAGGTTGATCTGTTGATCTCTTTAGATTGATTTATTTAAATGGCACAGCGGTAATTGCTCCTGACCAGAAGGCAGAAAACAGCATCAGGGCAAGACCCTCTTCAGCTCTTCCTGAGGTCACGCTCCATCACAGACCTGCGTCTCTCATCAGCAGAGAGCGCTTTTATTCAGATTTCATGCTAATTGAATAGACTTGTTTGCATGTCAATCAGCTTATTTGTGAGTTCTGTGAATTTGCATTAATGAATTTCCAGAGGATCACAGTTACTGAGAGAATCAGTGCTGACCTTCAGAGCTGGGAAGAGACGAGATACTGTATGATAAAGAAAATGATTTCATAAGAAATAAATCACACTCCCTGTCATTATCGCTACTGTATTATAAATAAATCTGAATTTTTGAGTCAAACGTTTACTAAAATTACGATATTGCCATATTTTGTAATAATATCATAAACTGTGATCTCGGCATAAGAGTTTTTTTTTTGTTTTGTCATGGCGGGGCAAGTTGTCACATGNTCACGTGTTGCACAAATTCTGTTGCTAAAAATTTTTTTTATTGCTTTTTTATAAATAATTTTTTTTTCTGTTTAAATTTAGCTGAAAAACATGGCATCGCAAAAAACAAAAAAAAACAAATTAATTGCATCTTTTGTCAGGGGCGATAATCTTTTTTTTTTTCATTGCCATATAATATAGATTTTTTAAATGACCAAAATATAAATTATATAAATAAAACAGCAATTATATAAAATTTTAAAATTATATTAAATTACATAAATTAAAAATAACTGAAAATAATTCACTATACACTGTAGAACCCGATACGTTTACGGTAACTCAAATCTTTTGAGGAAAGTGATTGCCTTAAACCATTTAAGTTTTTACAACCAATAAGTAGGGATGCACAATATATCGGCCACCATATCGGGATCGGCCGATATATGTTTGTTTTTAATGTTATGAGAACATTATAATTGTGTGATTGGGACATGGCTTTTAATGGTGAGACTTTTTGAGACCTTTAATCAGGCTCTCAAAAATTATATAAAAATTTGGATTTAGGTTTATCGGCCAATAATATCGGTTATCGGCTTTCAAATATAAAGAATTATCGGTATCGGCCAAAATTTGAGACTTTTGTTTTTATAATCAGGCTCTCAAAAATTATATAAAAATTTAGATTTAGAATTATTAGCCAATATATCGNCTTTTGTTTTTGTAATCAGGCTCTCAAAAATTATATAAAAAGTTGGATTTAGGTTTATCGGCCAATAATATCGGTTATCGGCTTTCAAATATAAAGAATTATCGGTATCGGCCAAAATTTGAGACTTTTGTTTTTATAATCAGGCTCTCAAAAATTATATAAAAATTTAGATTTAGAATTATTAGCCAATATATCGGTTATCGGCTTTCAAATATAAAGAATTATCGGTTATTGATATCGTCCAAAATTTTCATATCGGTGCATCCCTTCCAGTAGGTATGAGTACTGTAAACTCATATACATTAAATTAAATTCACTTATATTTTCATGTTGGTTTAGTCAATCATTAGAGTAAACTCAACTTAAAGATTTTAGTTTGAATTCAGGTAACAAATCTAACTAAGTCTTAAAGGATTAGTCCACTTTTAAATAACTTTTCCAGATAAAAATACTCCGTCTAATTTGGTCATTCATACCATCATTCGAAACTGTTAAGTGTCTACTTTTATGTGTGTACGCTCACAAAAAAACACAAAATGTTGTGCTTTTTGCAAAATAAAGAAAACAAACATGATCTGATGTCTCTCTCTCAGTGAAGTCCCTTCTGAAACGCGTCTGAAAATTAACTGAAACTGGTTTAAGTTCATCAAACTCAAAGTAATACAGTTACATAAGAATAGACAAAATCTAACATTGGTACAAAGCAACTAAATGACTGAACAAGTAAAAGTAGAAGAACAGTAAACGCAAAAGAGTAGAAGTTAATGGAAATCCACACAAATATACGAAAACAAACATACATGCATTGTTTACAGATCTTTTTCTCCTGAACATGTTTGCTCTACCCGTCTCTCCCGTCGGCTCGTCTTGACTTCCACACTTGCCTCATAAAAACTGTAGGCCTGCAACAGACAGAATTTGGATGCTGGCATCAATAAAATGCCTCTTGTCGGACCAGACCCATAAAAAAGGAAATATAAATTTTTCCAGAGGTTACGGACTGTGCATCAATGGACAATCCAACTCACAATTTCATGCATCTACTATACTAACTCTCCATGAGATCAGTGAATCTGAAAACACAGGCCTACTTTTGTGCGTTTAGTATGAAAAACACAATTTGTTTTGCACACAAACTCATCTAAAACAGCCTTTTAGAGGCGGTGGAGAGAGCCGAGAGGGGGAGACGCTGGACGAGGAGAAGAGAATTAGAGAAAAGAGAGAGTTGGGGGTTGGAAGGAGAGATTGAGAGAGAGAGAGAGAGAGAGAGAGTACTGAGTAAAGAGGTCAGTGTGAGATTATAAAACAAAGCCCGACCTAACCTGGCCTATTTCTGACTGCAGCTTTCTCTCCACTCAGACCTAGAAATGACAGATTTAAAAGAGTCATGCTTTTCAAAGGAGATGACGTGTTTACCTATGATTCAGCTCTGCAAATGCAAGAAATATAGCTTTTAATTTGATTATTTCAATTATGGAGTTTGTATGCTGTATTTTGAAGCATGTTGTAATATTATTAAAATTTTTCTTGCATGAAATTGCAATGACTTACATTTAAAACCAATTAAATCCAGCCTATTATGCAAAATTCACTTTTACATGGTGTTTGAACATAAATGTGTCTGCAGTGTGTGAACACACCACCCTATAATGATCAAAATCCACACACTCCTCTTTTTTAAATCCTCATAAATCATAAGCAGTGTCTCAGAACAAGCAATGTAAAATCACAAATTCTTAGGCCCCGCCCACAACTGCAGACAGACTCCGCCCTATTAGCATAGACCCGCCCTCGGTGAGCTGTACACGGTCCTCCATGTTTATCATTTAACAGCAGCATTCAAGTTAGAAATGTATTCTTATTAAAGCTACTAAAGTTATTCAGTCAATTACTGTATATTACGCTGCTGTCACTTTAATCTAATATACACGTGATTTCTGTCCCTGCTGCTTAAGTTCACAGACATAACCCACTGTGTTTATGTGAACTTTGTGTGTTTTTGACAGTTTAAACACAATAAGTCGTGAAAGAGAAGTTAGTTTGATACTCACACGATGCTCCGTCTAACAGACAGCTTTCTGTGCGCTCAGAAAACCATATATCAGAAGTTTATTGTTTTAATAAACTTTCATGGTGAAGAAGAACTGCAATGTCACGCAGTGGTGTAATGTAACGAAGTAATAATACTTTGTTACAGTACTTGAGTATTTTTTGGGAGAATCTGTACTTAACTTGACTTTTTATATTTCTGTCAACTTTTACTTTTACTTCGCCACATTTCCTAAATAAAATGTATACTTTTACTCCGATACATTTTCCCAAAGCATTTTCGTTACTTACTACAAAATAAAGTAGGAAGAACACAGACTGCAAGCAAGCATGTGCAAACAAGTGCTCGCACAACCATGATTCATTTCATTTTCCCAGTTGCGTCCGTTGCTGGAGCGGCTGAGAATATGCGCTGTCATTATACAGTACGAGAGCGGCCTCTAGAGGCGAAATAAAAACTATCACTGATGCCTCATGGAGTTTGTTTTGACACGTGATGTGAGGCTGCGCTGCACAGAGCGGGACACTTCAAAAACGGATTTAAAACAGACCACAAAACGGTATATACAGTGTACACTACAGTACATGTTTTCATATCATTATAAAGTAATTCGTTTGTTGAGTAGATGCTGCATCAGTGGAGAACAGCAGTATGTTTGCCGTCGAGGCTGAGAGGATGCTAACATTAGTACCTCAAGCGGTTAAAACAATGTGACAAAAACACCGACTGTTTAATGTCACGATTGTTTCCATTCATTTGCATTAGTTTATATCCATTTGTTCGCTGTTATGCATTCGTTATCCAGCGAAGTTGCATATTTAAACTGTATTCTCATCATGCAGCGACAAACATAACAAATCAGAAATGTATTTCTGAGTACGTTTTCTAAAATAGAGGCAAATAATGTGTTCAAGTATAGACCCATGCTATGCCTTTGTGTGTAAAGATGGTAATTTTCAAGCATAACTGTTTGGATTTATATGAAATGGAAACACTTTACAATAAGAGTCCATTTGTAACATTAAATAAGGTTAATAAAAGTATTGTTCATCTATAATGCACTATGAATTAACATGAACGATCAGTGTATAAATAATAAATTAGTATTTTTTATATTAAAAAAATACAATATTTAGCTATTTTTTTAATTCAGAGAAACAAAATGTAAGAAAGAGTTAAAACTGAACACAATCTTGCTGCTCAAACTGTGTATAGAACAATTTTTTATAATATTTTGCTCCTTTTGTATTTTACATTTACTTTTACTTTCAATACTTAAGTACGTTTAATTAAAAAAAAAATACTTTTCGTACTTAAGTAAAAAAATATCACATACTTTAAAACTTTTACTCAAGTAACATTCTAAACAGTGACTTTAAGTCATTTTCTGGTAAGATATCTATACTTTTACTCAAGTATGGTTTTCGAGTACTTTATACACCTCTGATGTCACGTGAGCGCGATAGTGATGATAATCAACACCAAACAGATGTTTTGAAGTTTTTGGCAGAGAATCAGAGGCACAAGCTGTAGGCTCCGCCCTCTTCTGGAAAGGGGGCGGGGAGCAGCAGCTCATTTGCATTTAAGGGACATGCACTAAAACAGCATGTTTTTCCTTCCACTCAAAAATGGGCATTTACAACATGTTATAATACATGATCTGTGGGGTATTTTGAGCTGAAACTTCACAGAGACTTAAATTCTTAAATTACATCTTGAAAAAAGGGCATAATAGGTCACCTAAAAAAAACCCACAATAATATAATAAATTTGAACCAACTTTCGTTATTTTATACATTACATTATTTCCCAACTCTTCTGAGGAAGTTCTTGGTATGACACTTTCACACACTGACGAACATTACGAGCAGATGTGTCTGTAGCGATCTCAATGAAGTTCCTGTTTCGTCTCAATGGGGTGAAATACACTTTGTTGACAGTCTTGCCCTGAGCCAGTGCTGTAGAGTTTCTTATCCACCCTTTCCAGGGCCTCCGTGGTCCTCCGCCCCCATTCCCTCACACACAGCCTGTGTACAAACTACAGACAGACAGACGTACAAAGGGCCAGGTCTCGTCTCTTCGGCCAACAGCACTGGAGTATTTCTGACAGCACTTCACAAAAACCCGACAACACGCTCTTTCCTCGCGCACGGGAGTCTTCGTCGTTCACACATAAAGCTGTATGTTTAATATCGAGAAATAATATCTGTGTGCCTGAGTGGTGCCTTTTTCATACAGAAGCCCATAGGAATGAAAAATAAAAATTAGATCTCTTTATTTTCTCAATCGCTTCCCCTAGATCACAATGAGATTAAAGAGAGATTAAATCTTGCTTATATTTTTTCGCCGGAGCAAAAGACCCAAGAAATCTCTGTGGAAGCCTGTTTCAGCCTCAGAGTAAAAAAATAAAACAAGTATTTGTAAGATAACTTGGAAAAAAAGTCACATTATGAGAAATAAAGTTGCATTTACAAGAAATTAAGTTCAAATTAGGAGAATGTGAGACGTAAAGCCACGGTTAAAACAGCTGTGAGATAAAAAGTTGCAAATGTGAGACATAAAATCACAATTACAAGAAGTCAAGACACCAAAGTTTTGTCAATCAATCAACTTTTCTTTCAATTCATTCATTCAAATCCAAATATCTGGACTATGTTATCCACATTAATTTTACAGCTCTATATTTGCAGCAAATGTCAAAAAAGTCTAATTTGTGTCTATATTTTTTTCTTTAAATCTTAATATGAGATATAAAGTGACATTTATGAGAAATAAAGTTGCAATTGGGAGAAAGTTACACTAAAAAAATGCTGGTTTGTTTCAACCCATGTTTGGGTCAGATGTGTACAAACCCAACCGTTGGGTTATTTGACCCAAACAAAGTCAAAGACACCAAACACCAAAGTCAAAAGTCGCAGATTTAAATAAAACCTTAAACATTTCTCTCAATTCATTCATTCAAAACCAAATGATCTGGACTATGTTATCCACATTAATTTTACAGCTCATCTAAAGAATCTTCAAAATAATAAGTGATATGATCAGATACGTAACCCCTTAACTGTCTCCGACCTGTGGGACGTTTGCCAATATATTTTTAAAACAATAATATAGTAAAAACCTAAAGTAATATGGAACTATACCAAACTATATATCATTTACAAACTATCATATTTGGTAATTTTCAAAACAAATTACAGTAATTTATCAATTTACAGTAAGAACATTTTCATACTCATAAGGCGTGTTCAGACCTTCATTTTGGAATAGCGATGAACATGAAAAATCATGAAAGATTGGTAGAAACATTGGTTTGTTTTCATGCCAAGAGTTCAAAAGATAACATCCATTCTGTTCTTTGAGAAAAAAAAAGTTATGAAAATGAGATTCGCCATTTGTGGTGCGGCGGCGAGCTGTAACTCACATACGTGTTCTTTTTATGTTTATTAAAGGTTGAAATCTGCCAAACTGCCCATACTACTTCTGAATAGGATGTCTATTTCATAAATTGTATGAAAATTATGGAAATATATGGTTCAGATCACTCAAAACATATATGGAAATGGAGGCGCCCTTATATGGTCATTAATGGAGTCTGGTTGTCATCTAGTGGAAATGTTTGGTACTGCGCCCAAACAAAATTTTACTAAAAGCGAATTTTTTGAGATATCAACCTAAAATTTGGAACGCGACTTGTTTTGCTTTGTGTAAAACTTGTTTTGTAAAATACATTTTTACATTTTTATAAACTTAACCTTATATAATTTTTTCTCTCTTTAACATTCATAATTTATTTAACTTCAACAATAATGTCTTCTTTAAAACAAGACCAACCTTAGGTCTATATTCCAAAGCATTCTTGAATTACAACCATTTACATTTGGATAGTGCATTTTCATGTCTATGCGAAAGATGCGAAAATGAAAATATGTTCTTATTTAACTTATAGGATAAAATAAGAACATATCATGAGCTTTAAAAGAGGGAAAACATTTAAAAATTACAGCTACTCTTAAAAATAAAGCTTCCAAAAAGGGGTTTTCGCAGTGATGCCATAGAGGAACCA
Organism: Anabarilius grahami; assembly: GCA_003731715.1. Lineage (NCBI taxonomy): Eukaryota > Metazoa > Chordata > Actinopteri > Cypriniformes > Xenocyprididae > Anabarilius > Anabarilius grahami. Next base: position 1,577,199 of record RJVU01061481.1, read on the forward strand.
TTTTTGGTTCCCCAAAGAGCCTTTCAGTGATTAGTTCTTGTAAGAACCATGTTTATTCTTAATTTGAAGTACATTTTAATAATCTAAGGAACCTTTTTCCACTATAAAGAATCTTTTGAGGAATGGAAAGGTTCTTCATGGAACCATCAATGCCAATAAAGAACATGGTAAAAGCAAATGGGTTTTGCTCCACAAAAACATCTGAAAATCTCAAGCAGACCTTAAGCTCCCTGCCCTACAGCAGTCAGTTTTGGGACTTCTTATGTGCTGCAGCTGTGGATCCCGTCCGCTCCAGCAGAGTGCCAAAACTTAACACAGAACTACCCAAACAAACTCAACATGTGTGCATCCCAAAGGCTCTCGTTTTACCGTGCAGGGGTGGCATTTCATTCACAGATTTCTCTGGAAAACAGTCGCGTATTTAGAGTGTTTCTAGCGTGTGTTCAGACACATTCTCGTCGGAATGTTGAGGGGAGAAGGAAGCACTCTCAGCGGAGTAACCAATCCCTCTCTTCTTTCAGAGTGCTAACCACAGCGGCAAGTAAGGCTGTTCAGTTTTGAGACATGCGGACGCATGCGGTGTCAGCCCCAAAGCCGGGCGTGAATAATGAGATTTAACTCAATTAGAAATGTCATGAGGTGCCGAGAGAGCAGAGGAGAGATACAGAGGGATAGAGAGACGGTAATCCACACATGTCCTACTCTTTCGACACTAGATTATAGCCTCAGCCACTGTTTATCCTTTCTGTAAACATTCTGCCCTGGTACAGACACCCATCATCTCAATGGCATCCATCAGGGAAGATTTGATACACAACAGGTCTTATTAAAGTCGACGTGAAATGGAAGTTGAGACAGTCTTTTCGTCCCTATTGTGACATATTTCTGAGTGAAACTGCTTCGCAAACAAGAACAAATGTAGGGTCGGAGTTGATTTTGTCCGTCGGGAATCAATAGGATGGTTGTGGTTTGATACTCAAAGTTTTCAGTCATGTGACACTTAAAAGCACTAAAGGGTTAGTTCACCCAAAAATGAAATTTCTGTCATTAATTATATCGTTAAAACAGTCATGTGACTGCAGTGGTTCAACCTTAATGTTATGAAGCGATGAGAATACTTTTTGTGCGCAAAAACAAAACAAAAAATATATAGTGTTCATCTCATGTGATAATTGTAAATGATTTTAAACATATTTTTTAAAATAAAAATGACTGTTTGCTTCTTTATATACAAAACTTTTTGCTTTAACAAGAGCAGCCAATCAAAAGCATGAAAGAGAGTTAGTAAGTAAAGCAGTTTGAAAACAATACACGTGTTTGTCTCTGTGCAAGGAGCCTGAACACATAATGTGGACATCCAAAACCAATTCTGTCTCTTCTTAGTAGCCTCCGCGTCCGAGCAGCTCACCATTACCGTATCTTACTGGCCGTTACACAGAGAAACCAAAGACTGCGGATGAATCCACTGGGATGATTTGGTGAGAAGCAATAATTATATTAGATTAGGACCCTGCAGCAGACGGCTCATCTTCGACCACCTCGGCACCACAGGTTAGACAACAGAGGAGAAAAAAAGATTAAGTGCAAAGAGGAGGTAGAGGTGCAAAGTCATCAAATCAAATCTCAGCCTTTTAGCCGTTTGGCTGGCCGGGATCCGCTGCTGACAGGGTTTTTCTGTGCGGCCAGAGGTCTTGGATTCTGTCTACACGCTGACTCCACATATGATCCCTATTAGGGCCTCGCGGGACCCTGCGCCCTCACCGTCTAACAGAGGTCCGCACTGAGCACTGTAAGTGTTAACAGGGAGCATTCTGACCATATCTGACATATCTGGGAAATGACCAACACTCCTTAAAAAATGCTGGGCTATTTCAACTCAAATTTGGGTCAAAGACGGACATTTTTAAATTAAAACAACCCAGCATTTTTTAGAGTGAAGGTGGGTATAAATTAGTCAAGGTCATTTCTGATGTGCTTGTTGATATGCAGTAATTATTGTTGATGATCAAAAAAATGCTGGGTTAAAAACAACCCAAGTTGGGTTGAAAATGGACAAACCCAGCGATTGGGTTGTTTTAACCTAGAGATTGGGTTGTTTTAACCAAGAGATTGGGTTGTTTTAACCCAGCGAATGGGATGTTTTAACCTAGAAACTGGGTTGTTTTAACCCAGCGAATGGGTTGTTTTAACCTAGAGATAGGGTTGTTTTAACCCAGCGAATGGGTTGTTTTAACCCAGTGAATGAGATGTTTTAACCCAGCGATTGGGTTGTTTTAACCCAGCGAATGGGATGTTTTAACCCAGCGATTGGGTTGTTTTAACCCAGAGATTGGTATGTTTTAACCCAGCGAATGGGTTGTTTTAACCTAGAGATAGGGTTGTTTTAACCCAGGGATTGGGTTGTTTTAACCCAGAGATTGGTTTGTTTTAACCCAGCGAATGGGTTGTTTTAACCTAGAGATAGGGTTGTTTCAACCCAGCGATTGGGTTGCTTTAACCCAGTGAATGGGATGTTTTAACCCAGCGAATGGGATGTTTTAACCCAGCGATTGGGTTGTTTTAACCCAGCGAATGGGATGTTTTAACCTAGAGATAGGGTTGTTTCAACCCAGCGATTGGGTTGCTTTAACCCAGTGAATGGGATGTTTTAACTCAGTGATTGGGTTGTTTTAACCCAGCGAATGGGATGTTTTGACCCAGCGATTGGGTTGTTTTAACATAGCGAATGGGATGTTTTAACCCAGCGAATTGGGTTGTTTTAACCCAGCGATTGGGTTGTTTTAACCTAGAGATTGGGTTGCTTTAACCCAGCGAATTGGGTTGTTTTACACCAGCGATTGGGTTGTTTTAACCCAGCGATTGGGTTGTTTTAACCCAGTGAATGGGTTGTTTTAACCCAGCGATTGGGTTGTTTTAACCCAGCGAATGGGATGTTTTAACCTAGAGATAGGGTTGTTTCAACCCAGCGATTGGGTTGTTTTAACCCAGTGAATGGGATATTTTAACTCAGTAATTGTGTTGTTTTAACCCAGCGAATGGGATGTTTTAACCCAGCGATTGGGTTGTTTTAACCCAGCGAATGGGATGTTTTAACCCAGCGAATTGGGTTGTTTTAACCCAGCGATTGGGTTGTTTTAACCCAGTGAATGGGATATTTTAACTCAGTAATTGGGTTGTTTTAACCCAGCGAATGGGATGTTTTAACCCAGCGATTGGGTTGTTTTAACCCAGCGAATGGGATGTTTTAACCCAGCGAATTGGGTTGTTTTAACCCAGAGATTGGGTTGCTTTAACCCAGCGAAATGGGTTGTTTTACACCAGCGATTGGGTTGTTTTAACCCAGCGATTTGGGTTGTTTTAACCCAGCGAATGGGTTGTTTTAACCTAGAGATTGGGTTGTTTTAACCCAGCGAATGGGATGTTTTAACCCAGCGAATTGGGTTGTTTTAACCCAGCGATTGGGTTGTTTTACACCAGCGATTGGGTTGTTTTAACCCAGCGATTTGGGTTGTTTTAACCCAGCAATTGGGTTGTTTTAACCCAGCGAATGGGTTGTTTTAACCTAGAGATTGGGTTGTTTTTACATTTACATTTACATTTATGCATTTGGTAGACGCTTTTATCCAAAGCGACTTACATTGCATTATACTATACATAGTATTTTAACCCAGCGATTGGGTTGTTTTAACCTAGAGATTGGGTTGCTTTAACCCAGCGAATTGGGTTGTTTTACACCAGCGATTGGGTTGTTTTAACCCAGCGATTTGGGTTGTTTTAACCCAGCGAATGGGTTGTTTTAACCCAGCGAATGGGATGTTTTAACCCAGCGAATGGGTTGTTTTAACCCAGCGAATGGGATGTTTTAACCTAGAGATAGGGTTGTTTCAACCCAGCGATTGGGTTGTTTTAACCCAGTGAATGGGATATTTTAACTCAGTGATTGGGTTGTTTTAACCCAGCGAATGGGATGTTTTAACCTAGAGATTGGGTTGTTTTAACCCAGCGAATGGGATGTTTTAACCCAGCGAATTGGGTTGTTTTAACCCAGCGATTGGGTTGTTTTAACCTAGAGATTGGGTTGTTTTAACCCAGCGATTGGGTTGTTTTAACCCAGCGATTTGGGTTGTTTTAACCCAGCGAATGGGTTGTTTTAACCTAGAGATTGGGTTGTTTTAACATTTACATTTACATTTATGCATTTGGCAGACGCTTTTATCCAAAGCGACTTACATTGCATTATACTATACATAGTATTTTAACCCAGTGATTGGGTTAAATGTTTGTCCAATGTGTTGGGCAGTTTTATTTAACTCAACTATTGTTTAAAAATGACTATATGTCTGGCTTAAAATGAACCCGAAATTAAAAATCAGACTCATAATTACTAGAGGCAACAATAATAATCAAAAGGTGAACATTTATTAATAAGCAATTTAGTAAATGTTTATTGTTTAAATATTATTCATTACACTTGAAATTTTCATTTATTAAACTTATTAATAAATGTTAATTTCCAACATATTTTGGGTTCATTTTAAGGAAGCAATACAGTAATTTGTAAACAATAGTTGAGTTAAATAAATCTACCCAGCAGGTTGGCCAGACATTTAACTGCTGGATTAAAACAACCCATTTGCAGGTTTGTCCATTTTCAACCCAACCTGGCTTGTTTTTAACCCAGCATTTTTAGAGTGTACGGTCTGTGAAAAACAAAAGCTTATGATTCTTTCACGTTTTGTTCATCATGACAATCTTCACAAATGAACACAACTTTTATGAGTTATTAATTGTGAACACAATCAGCAGAAGTCAAAAGCTAAATGGTCACATGACTTCAGTGTCACCATCCTTGAGCTTCCGAGAACTCTGTCAGTCATTGTTTAAAAACTAGTCATGACCAAAATTGTCCCCCACAATATTTGTAAAAGCTTTAAAAAAACAAAAAAAAACAATCACAAGAGGGTATTACTGATGTATTTCATATCGTAGGACAAAGCGTGATAATATCTTGTGAGCTTGTGTTCACCGCAGGCCTTATTTCAACCAATGAACCCACTGACGATGGAACCAGAAGTGCTAAAATGCTAACTCACTTCCAGGTTTTGCCCTCCAACCCCAATTAAACACACCTGAACCACCTAATCAAGCTCTTACAAGGCAGATTAGAAACTTCCAGACAGGTGTGTTGAAGCAAGATGGAGCGAACCTCTTCTGGACCGAGTTTAGATGATGTCACAGCAAACCTGAGTTAAATTAAAACGCATCTGCCTTCTGATATTTCCAACTGAATTGAACCGCAAAGAGAGAGAGACGTCAACAGGACAGCAGCAGCGATTATCCAGGTTAAATCTTTATCTAAACTAACTCCAATTGACCAATGTCCTCATGTCTCTAGAGATTGCATTATAGTTTTTATCCACTTACGCAGAGTGGGCATCTGCAGCTGTTCTCATGCAGCGAGCGAGAGAGAATTAGGCAGGAGTCCTAATTTATTTATCATTTGTTTCAATGTGACTCATAATGCTGCTGTATTATGCATACCTATATCATCAAATAAATGCCTTTGTATTTCATATGCATCTTTATCTCTCATCCTCGTCGATTCATATGCACTATTCATTCATTCTCATACACAGTATCAGTATGCAACAGTGCCTTACAATTCTCACCGCCAAGAACTAACTCTATTATGCATAAAAATATGCCATCATCTTGACTGAAATATGCATATCTTGTGGTTGGTTCTCGCTGCAAGTCCCAGCAGCAAAAGAACTGTAATCTTGCAAGCGGAAGTCATTCCCGTCTGAATAATTGATGAGAAATGATTGGCATAAGAGGTGGCATGTGCCCATGGTCATTTCAGCTGAGACGGAATGACAAAACTGCTTTGGCCAAAACAGCCCCTCCTTTATACATTTTATGTTTTCCAAATAAATTACAAACTATGGCTTTAAAAAATGTTCTTTGGTAATATTAACTTACAAATATTGACCAAAAATGTTCATTATTGTTCATTTGCATCATAAATGACAAAAATATCTTTGGCCAAAACAGCCCCCCTTTATAAATTTAATATTTTTCTAATAAATTACAAACTATGGCTTTAAAAATGTTTTTTTTGTTAATATTAACTTACAAATATTGACCAAAAATGTTCAATATTGTTCATTTGCATCATAAATGACAAAAATATATTTTGGCCAAAACAGCCCCTCCTTTATAAATTTAATATTTTTCTAATAAATGACAAACTATGGCTTTATATAATATTTTTTTGTTAATATTAACTTACAAATATAGACCAAAAATGTTCAATATTGTCCATTTGCATCATAAATGACAAAAATATCTTTGGCCAAAACAGCCCCTCCTTTATAAATTTAATATTTTTCAAATAAATNCTAATAAATGACAAACTATAGCTTTAAAAATATTTTTTTGTTAATATTAACTTACAAATATTGACCAAAAATGTTCAATATTGTTCATTTGCATCATAAATGACAAAAATATATTTGGCCAAAACAGCCCCTCCTTTATAATTTTTATGTTTTTCTAATAAATTACAAACTATGGCTTTAAAAATGTTTTTTTTGTTAATATTAACTTACAAATATTGACCAAAAATGTTCAATATTGTTCATTTGCATCATAAATGACAAAACTATCTTTGGTCAAAACAGCCCCTCCTTTATAAATTTAATATTTTTCTAATAAATGACAAACTATGGCTTTATATAATATTTTTTTGGTAATATTAACTTACAAATATTGACCAAAAATGTTCAATATTGTTCATTTGCATCATAAATGACAAAAATATCTTTGGTCAAAACAGCCCATCCTTTATAAATTTAATATTTTTCTAATAAATGACAAACTATGGCTTTATATAATATTTTTTTGTTAATATTAACTTACAAATATAGACCAAAAATGTTCAATATTGTTCATTTGCATCATAAATGACAAAAATATCTTTGGTCAAAACAGCCCCTCCTTTATAAATTTAATATTTTTCTAATAAATGACAAACTATGGCTTTATATAATATTTTTTTGTTAATATTAACTTACAAATATTGACCATAAATTTTCAATATTGTTCATTTGCATCATAAATGACAAAAATATCTTTGGCCGAAACAGCCCCTCCTTTATAAATTTAATATTTTTCTAATAAATTACAAACTATGGCTTTAGAAATGTTTTTTTGGTAATATTAACTTACAAATATTGACCAAAAATGTTCATTATTGTTAATTTGCATCATAAATGACAAAACTATCTTTGGTCAAAACAGCCCCCCTTTATAAATTTAATATTTTTCTAATAAATGACAAACTATGGCTTTAAAAATGTTTTTTTTGTTAATATTAACTTACAAATATAGACCAAAAATGTTCAATATTGTTCATTTGCATCATAAATGACAAAAATATCTTTGGCCAAAACAGCCCCTCCTTTATAAATTTAATATTTTTCTAATAAATGACAAACTATAGCTTTATATAACAAATATTAACCATTATATATACAAATATTAACCAAACAGGTTAAAATGTTCAATATTGTTCATTTGCAAAATTATAAAATATAATTAAACATCGCTTTACACATGTATGCAAAATACCCCTTGTTGTAATAATTATTATTACTACTGCTAGTATTATCTTCTTCTTGAATGCTGTATTTATTTCGCTCCGTAAGTTTGAATGTTGGTTATCTAATTTGAAATGTACTAATTTCTGATGCCGCGGCGGGAGGGCGCGAGGCTGACTCGAACAGCTGCTTCATGACCCAAAAAACTGTCAGTCTTTCCCTGGAATAAATTGTGGAATGTTCCATTTTTTCAGGCAGGGACGCTTAAGGCTCTTTATGCCACTAATAAGAATCTAAAGTTCTGAATTTCTTGATGATTGAACTCTAAACCTTACTAAAACACATATTTAGTGATCAAACCAAGCATTTATCGATATATTTTGAATATTTGAATGTTTCAATGGGAATGATGTGCACATTTCCCCCCGGCTCCGGAAGCCCTCTTTCAGGCAGACCCATAGTAGAATCAATTCACACAGTGGGGAGCTTGAGACCGTCCACTCGTGCTTCTCAGCTTAGTTTTGGAAAAATAAGACTTGAACACAGTTTGGATTTTAAAGTTGCACGATGTGGTTTGGGAGAGAAGGTTCGTCATTCGCTTCTTCACACGACATCCACATTAAACCCGTCAGGAGATGATATCGCTGCTCCTGAATCACGTACCGCACGTGGACGCAAGATATGCATCTTCACGCGCTTATGCAGCTGCTATAAGTTATTGACGCTGTGTGACATCCTCAGTCATGCATTCAAAAGAGTAAAATATACATTTCATTGTCTGGGATAATCGCTAATTGATATGCTAAAGAATTTTTTTTTAGCATTTATACATAAAACCTCATCCAAGAACACACTAAAAACCCTATAGATTTAATCCCAAAGTTCATCTATAGTATAAAATCAAGTATTGCATTTTAACACTAAAATGCCGATTATTCCGTGACTTTCAGCGAGCCACTTTTTAAAATTAATGTCTTAATTTTCCCAACTATCTGCAAAATGTGCGTATTGATATATCTGTGATTGTTAAAATACAGTATTTTTGCCGACATGCCCTGCGCTACAGACAGCGATCGAGAAGTAGTTGCTATGGTTTCCCCCTCAAAGAGATTTCGGTTCGATAGCGTTTACATTTAGAGGCGCGTGTAAAAGTCAGGGCCATAACCAGATTTCCATCCAAAGCTGCGAATTTAAAAAATAAAAATTATCTTGAAGCAAAAAATAATGCATCCATTCACGAATAAAAGTAATCCATACGACTCCAAAGGGTTCATAAATGCCTTCTGAAGTGAAGCGATGGGTTTTTGTAAGAAAAATATCCATATTTATACCTTTATGAATTCAAATAGCTAGCTTCCGGCGGACGACCGTATACTTCTGAATAACCAAAACAGCATTTCAGATGCTTTGCAACAAGATTTTTACGCTGGTTAGTACAGTTATGCCGTTCCATCGCGCAAAGTCACGATTTTTTTTTATGCGCATTTTTAAAATGTATGCAGTAATATCCCAAAATGCGCATAAAAACAGGTGGACGGAAACATAGCTAACAGCACTCATCTCTGTCGGAATGAGTGAGCTGGCCAATCAAATCAAAGAAGGCGGGGCTTACTGTTCACAGAAGACTAGCGCGAATTTCAACGCGGCGCTTTAGTTTTAACAGTGAAAGAGTGTGTGGCGATAGTAAACATTTAATATTTGTCGACTGTTTTATGATTGAAATATTCAGCGACCGACAGTAATATCCAGTGATGCAAACTACTCTATGTTTTGAATTGAAAACATGCTATTATTTGATTAATATGATATGATTAATGTAATTCATAACTGAATGTGACAACATATGTTTGACAGACAAATAAGAGTGAATATATTTTTAAACATATATTATTTGCAAGTTAGTTTTTTAATAACTACAATGGAAACTTTTACCGTTCTTATTTCTTTTCGTTATTCCCTTAAATCCCTTTTAATGTTTTAATTATTTAATTCCTTTTAATAAACATGGTTATGGCCTTGCAATTATCTTTTATTTATTTTTTACTCCGTGGCAGAAACAAGCTTCCATAATATTGCCTTTAACTCTTTCCTCACCATTGACGGAATTTTCCAGCAATCCATGTTTTCACGGTTATACAGTAGGGGGCGCTATTACACATCTTCTGAAAGAGTACAGCATCTCCAGATCAAAACACAGACAAAGAAGCAGAAACAAGCGACAGATGCACATGTAAAATAAAATTTTTCAAAATGTTGCTTTTTTATGAAACTTACCCATATTCAAATATTGATAAAAAAGAATGCATGAACCTAGATTTTTTTTTTTATCATAGGCTTTTTTATATATATTGATATATTGCATGTTCAGATATTCATTCAACAAAATATTCTGGGGGCCGTGAAAGTTTTGTGAAAATGATCAATAATTCTGCCGCTGACTGGCAACTTTAAAAATGCTGTCAATTATGACTTTGAATAAAATGTTTATATTTTTCTTTAAAAACATTTTTTTATATTTTCACTATAATTTAAGATGAATTGCTAGTGGTATTTCTAATTTGTAATAAAAGTGTCTGCTTAATTAATAATATAATATTGCATTTTTGATCATTAATGAAGGTCATTGAGAATAATGGAGATTACAAGAAACTCAAAAGTAAAATGTCCGGACACACTACAGTAATGACTTTATACCAAAATAAATAAATAAAAAT
>RJVU01061481.1:1592332-1640733 GCA_003731715.1 Anabarilius grahami
TGACATGGTTTAGTGTGAGATTTTTGCTCATCTTTTGGAAAATGCAGTTTTAAAAGAGTTAAAAACTCTCAGTTTATCCAGCAGATGCTGCAGAGCTCCACTATGTGCTGTTTGACCGACTGAAAGACTCTTTCACAAGGATTTTCAGCTGGATTCATGTCTACATATTATCAAATCACTATTATGACAATAAAAGATACTTTTTGTCAAAGTTTAGCATTTTTGTACTGAAAAAAAAGTAAATTTTCAATTTTGAGGATGAATTTTGTCAATTTTCTAAGCGGGTCTGATCATAATGTAACAATATTGAAAAAAAGATTTGTTTTTCAGTACAAAAAAATGCTAAACTTAGACAAAAAGTATCTTTTATTGTCATAATAGTGATTTGATAATATGTAAATCCAGCTGAAAATCCTTGTGAAAGAGTCTTTCAGTCGGTCAAACAGCACATAGTGGAGCTCTGCAGCATCTGCTGGATAAACTGAGAGTTTTTAACTCTTTTAAAACTGCATTTTCCAAAAGATGGGCAAAAATCTCACACTAAACCATGTCAAATTATCATGTTATCCCCATGAATGAAAGCTAGAAATGTGGGTCTTTATACAGTGAATTTGACATTAAAAGCTGTTTTTCTATAAAAACCCATTTTTAATTTATTTATATAAATTTAAAAGATATGATAAATCCTCCAAAAACTGCACAAATATGAAGTAAAAACATTAATAAACAGAGTAAAATTACATTTGTTTTTTAAAAAACAATTATTTTGTTACAAAATTACATTTTGTTGTCTGGAGACCTCAAAGACCCTGAGTGTGACTTTTTTCTACACCAACATAAAAACAAGAAATCACTCCAATTTATTATTATTTGTAGATCTAGAAAGTGTAACAACTGTACAAAGTTTCATGTCATTTGGACAAAGATAACTTTTTTATTTTATTTTAGCAAACGTCGTTTGGGGTCTAAAAAGACCCTATAAGGGTTCAATCTAAAGCAACTTCTACTGTATTCAAGGTATATATTTGATCAATTCATGCATTCCCTTCCTCCAGTCCAGCTCACCTAACACATAAATCTTGCACTGGTAGACTGTGACTCCGTGTGCGCTGCGGCAGTGGTTCATAGAGGCCATGGGCTCCCACACGTCTCGAGACACGTTATATCTCTCCATCGTCTTGAGTTGGGTTTGACCATCGTAGCCGCCAACTGCATAGAGGTAGTTATCCATACACACCACCCCTACAGACAGAGCATGAAGAGTTTACTATTTGAAGTATGGAAACTTGAAATATATGTGTGCACTACTTTTATGATGCTTTTTTTGAAGCTCGACAGTTCCTGGTCCCCATCTGCATTCATTCTTTATGTCGACTGCACAGGTAATTCTTCAACTCTTCTGATATGAATTATTGATGACTATGCCACAGTTTTATCAGTTACAGTACATGCTGTATTGTTGCGTAAGGCTGCAGGGTCAATCAACTCTGGGAAGTGTGAATTCCTAGAAGTCTAGTCACGTTCATCTTTTTTTATTTATTAACTTGTGAACTAAATCATAGTGTATTAATTATTTACTTCGAAAGCTTTATGTTATTTAGCAGAGGTCGATCAATCAGGTGGATTACCGATAGTTTTTCCTGTCATTACATTGTACGAGAGCGACCTCTAGAGGTGGAATAAAAACTATCACTGACACCTCGTGGAGTTTGTTTTGACACGTGAGACCGAGCGCTGCGTTGAGCGGGACACTTCAGATGCAGATTTAAAACAGACGGGATGTAAACAGTACATGTTTTATATCATTATAAAGTCATTCATTTGTTGACAGGACGCTGCATTAGTGGAAAACAGCAGTTTGTTTGCAGTGAGGCTGAGAGGACGCTAACATTTGCAATACCTCAAGTGATTAAAACAATGTGACAAAAACACGCATCACAATTATTATCATGTATTTGCATTCGTTTATATCCAGCTGGTCACTTTAATGCATTCATTATGCAGCAAAGTTTAAAGCTAGTGACATTAGAAAGCAAATTGATATGGTTTATGAAGCTGACAAAAACATATAAATGCATTCGATTTCAGTTCTTTTTTATCGTCATTGTAATACGTTTCGTTTTTTTATTAGATAATCATGAAGTCTTCTAAAATAGAAGCTAATAAAGCATGAGAGTATACATACAGTATACATACGTGTGTAATTTTAATACCATGTTTAAAGATGGCCATTTTTAAGTATGTTTGGATTTATATGAAATGTAACATTAACTCTTTACAGTAAAAGCCCATCTGTAACATTAACTGAAGTTAAACAAAGGACTTGAACATTTAGTCTTTTTTTTTTTTCTCATATCTCTTAACATTAGTTAATGCACTATGAACTAATATGAATGATCAAGGTATAGGCTTATTAATATTTAAAAATACAGTACATTTTCATGGTTCAGTGCTGTTTTTAATTTTTGTAATAAAGTTCAGCATTATTTAATGTTTTTATTTTTAATGTTTAATGTATGATTGTTTCAATTCAGTGTTCAGCGTGGGCCAGCCTGGTTATCGGTCAAATCCATCCAATCAGTCGACCTCTATTATTTAGTTTATGTTTGATCCAGGTTTATTATTGCATTTATTCATTTAGCAGATCTTACAAAAAGCGATTCATCTTAAGGAGGAAATAACATGACAAGTGCTAATAATACAAAGTTTCAAACACTCAATAGTACAGAATTATGTTTTCTTTTGTGGTTTTGATTAGATTTGATGTAGTCGTTTGTTCTCTTCTGTTCATATTTTTGCCTTTAGTCACTTTTATAGAATGGCAGGATTCATGCACTACATCACATGACTGTGGTTAACATGTCAAGTGAAAGAAAGCAGTTCCAATTCATTAATTTGATAAATGGTGCAGAATATTTACCGAGGCCGCTCCGAACTGTGTTCATAGGTGCCACGTGCTGCCAGGTGTTGGTGTCAGGTTGAAAGCGCTCCACTGTGTTCCACCGGTTGTCCCCGTCGAACCCCCCCACCACATACAGACACCCCCCACACATGACCACGCCGGCCCCCAGTCGCGCCTCTGACATCGGGGCCACAAACGTCCAGCGGTTTGTCTCTGGATCATACCTGTGAAAACAAACAAGCCATAAATCCTTACAAAACCAGTTTAGATAAAGCATGAATATGATTTCCTTACACATAGTTGAAGAAGTCAGTGCAAATATCTCAGGCTCATCACAATGATATCCATGGCCAAATACCAATCATAACTGCAAGCAATTCCCATGCGCTGTTATATCACCTTCAGCAAGAAGAGGTTGTATTTAACCTGCCAACAATGCAGCATCTCCATTTAAAAGCTTGTGAAGACAGCTACTGTTACGGACCCAGGAGTCTCCCAGCACATACTGAGTCTTGAATTTCACACATCTTTGAAACTGCAGATGATCTATCGACATTCATTGTTTGAATTTGTGTCTAGCTGTAATTCCTGAATAGAATACACGCACATTCTCTCCCTGCATTCCTGGACAGATTAACTTTCAGCTCAGATTTAAATGATCCTCAATAGGACTCACATGCCTCTGTTTTGAATCTGTACTTGAGCTTTTCGAAAATTAAATAACAAATCCACAGCAAAAGACGAAGTTAATGAGGTTTATGCCACTTACAAATTCTGTTTGACTTTGGGGCATAATGTTTATTTACTGTATACACACTACCATCTAAAAGATTTTTTTAAAGAAAGGAATACTTCTATTCAGCAAGGATGCATCGAATTGATCAGAAAGATTAGAGTGTATAATATTACCAAAAAATGAAATCAGTTTCAAATGGATGCTTTAGGATTCATCAATGAATCCTGAAAAAGAAAATGTATCAGTTTGCACAAGAATATGAAGCAGCACAACTGTTTTCAACACTGATAATAATAATAAATGTTTCTACGCAGCAAATCATCATATTAGAATGATTTCTGAAGGATCATGTGACACTGAAGACTGGAGTAACAATTATAGTAATATTTCACATTTTTACTGTTTTACTGTGCTTTTGATTAAATAAATGCCGCCTTGGTGAGCATAAACGACTTTTTAAATTATTTTTGTACAAAATTTGTGAATAAACTATAATCTCCACATTGTTTTGTAACTGCTAAATTTTTTTTAACATTTCTGTCTTGTTTCTAGTCAAAATATCTAAAAATTCTTAAATCAAGAAGCATTTACTAGACAAGTAAAAATTTCTTGTTGTGTGAAAAAAGTTTAAATAAACTGATTGTTTGCTTAAAGGGGACCTATAACGCCTCTTTTACAAGATGTAATATAAGTCTCTGGTGTCTCCAGAATATGTCTGTGAAGTTTCAGCTCAAAATACCCCACAGATCATTTATTATAGCTTGTCAAATTTGCCCCCATTTGGGTGTGAGCAAAAATACGCCGTTTTTGTGTGTGTCCCTTTAAATGCAAATGAGCTTCTGCTCCCCGCCCCCTTTCCAGAAGAGGGCGGAGCTTTAACAGCTCAACAACAACAAAGCTGGAGAATCTCACGCAGCCAAAATGAGGATTGTCAGTAACGGTGTTCAGCCTTACATTGTTCAAACCGGAGTCGACACTGATGGAGAGACTCAGGAAGAAGTTACAACTTTTAGAATGAAACTGGACGTTTCTGAATGGTTAGTGGATAAATTTATGTAGTTGCTGTGGAGTTGATTCAACTCATCCACTAGCATGTGTCGTCATGTTCATCTTTTATGTTGAATTGACCCTCGTTTGTGAAGCAGTCCGGCGTAAAATTACGGCATGTCAACAACACTCTACTACAACAACTCTTCCTCTTCTCTAAAGCAGCCCAACATGGCCCCGCCCCCTTTGTTGTGTGTTCTCGGGGGCGTGGTTTATGTAAATTTTAGGGTTTGTGATGTCATTAACCCGGGAAGAAGCTTGTTGTAGTCCCTATCAGCCGTTTGTTGTAGTCCTTAAAAAGTAATTTCTGTAAAAGAAAATATCTCCCTTTGCATTGAACTTTGAGCGTCGTAACTTTGCAGATGTTGTTTATGATCAAACAGCAACACTAACTAAAGTTTAAAAAAGTCAAATCATAATCAAGGACCCTTTTAAAACAAGCAAAATAATCTTGTTTTCTGTTAGAATTAAATTATTTTGCTTACCCCATTGGCAGATTATTTAGCTTGTTTCAAGCAAAACTCACTTAATTTTAACTTATTTTTTCACAAAACAATACAATCATTTAACTTGTCTAGTAAATGCTTCTTGATTTAAGAATTTTTAGATATCTGGACTAGAAACCAGACAAAAATACTAAGTAAGAAAAGCATTTTTTGTAGCAAAGTTGTTCTTATTTAGACCGCTCACTCCCTTACAAACAAGACTAATTAAAGATAATTAATTCCAATTCATGCATTTATCATTATAATGTAGTCAGTTCGAAGTACACACTTCCTGCATATGTTTTGACAGTCTCAATAACCAAGGTAATAAATATAGCATCCACCTCAGTTCTTCTCAGTCCTTCCTTTCAGATTGAGGTGCTCAGGTTTAGGATTTATAAGTTCATGCAAGGTCTTCTCACCTGATCTGTCAACATTGGCTAATAAATATAATATATCATTACACGTATTGTGGAGATGCGTTTCTCCTGAAAGACCTGACCTGACTCTGTGCCGTGGAATGTACGTTATGAAACAGATTTGCCTGGAGCTTGTTAGTCAAGAGTGACTGCTCTGAAAAGAACAGAGCAAACCGATGGAAGTTAAAACACTTTCTGCATGACAAGCGTAGCGTGTGTATCGTGACCTGTCTGCTAATATTTCATCTGTGTGAATGTTCTTCCGTCGGACAGGTGCGCGACTCAGTCTTTGGTGTAATATGAGCTCCGAGATCTGTCACTCTGCACTGTGCTAATGTTTTGATTCCGCCAGCGTACGTATAATAGGAAGGAAATATAACATAAAGGGGAAAAACCCCACAGCGTAAAACACAAAACCTTTTTGAATGGTTTTCTTCCTGTCCCAGCCTCACCTCTCGACACTGTTGTGATGTGTAGAGGCATGCGAACCCCCTACGGCGTAAATGCTTCCGTCAATGACCCCGACACCCACCCGGTTTCTGGGCGTGTTGAGCGGAGCCAGCTGGGTCCACTGGTTAGTCATGGGGTTGTAGCAGAACAAAGATCCAGACTCCGTGTTGTTCTGCAGAGAGAGATTGCGTCCCCCCACCGTATAAAGCAGCCCGAACAACACGCAAGCCCCCAGCCCGCTACACGGAGACCCCATGTCAGCCAGCTTCAGCCAGACGTTCTTCCTCGGGTCGAAGGCTTCCAGAGAGTCCAGAGAGTTTTGCTTGTACCCTCCCGCTATGTAGATGAGCTGCGTCCCGCGATGAGGAGGGGGAGGCAGGGGTTTTCGAAGAGCCATGTCCTGGAAGATCTTGGACAGGAAGTCCTTGCAGGAGTTGGCCTTGCTGAGGATGGGGCAGGACTGCAGTTGCCTTTGGAGGAACGTCGGCGGCAGCGCATAGATGTGGACCGCGTTGAGGAGGGCGTGGAAGTACTGTGCGCGGCCCTCCGCGTCCCAGCGCACCCAGTCGATGCAGGCCTTGTAGACCTCGCTTTCGCAGAGCACCTTTAGACTGTCCTGACTGATCAGCTCCAGAAGTTGGCAATGGGACAAGCTGAAGAACTCCTCCTCTTTGGTCACCTGTGACACGGGCATGGAGGATAGTTAGATCGGAAAAGTATACTGACTCTTTGTAAATAGGCATTTGAGTATGTCAATTACATGTGAGGAATAATAAATTAAAATATAACTGCGAGCAGCAATCATCGGGGTTCAAGCGTTTTAAGGCCTTTAAGCACATGCGTAATAATATTTTTTGTTTTATTTAGCAAGCCTCACATGGAAAAGACCATTTACAGACAATACAGGTAATTTACCATAAGAAAAATATGGTTTTTATAGCTTTTTAACAGTTATCGAGGTTGAGCCAAAAACCTAGGACTAGTTCACCAAAGTTAGTTCTCCAATATTTAACGAACAATTCGATGGACAGCGGCGGTCCTAGAGGCAAAGCTGCTCAGAATGAGAAGTTCTACCATGTGCGAAAAATCATGCGATACGCGATCCATTACGCACTTGAAAAACATGAAGGCGCCCCCCGGTGGCCAATTTTTTGCGAATTTCTGACAGGCCTCTAGGGTCGTGAGTCAAACAGGCCCAGCAAGTTTCATTCCGATCGGCCTCCGTTAACCTTGTCTGATAGCTGCTCAAATTTCATTGGCCAATGGCAGACATGTTTTTCAAGATACGTCAATGTCCTCATAGACAGTCGTGGCCACTTGGACAAAGACACATCATGCCAATTTTCAAGTCGATGGGACTAACGGTGAAGTAGTTATAGCAGTTTTCCAGTTTTTTTCCTGTTATAGCGCCACCAAGTGGCCAGTCACCGCATCCTTTTTCTCGCGACCACAGAATGAGCTCTTACATAGCTGTGCCAAGTTTGGTGAAAATATCTCATTCCGTTCATGAGTTATAGCCATTTTAGTAAAAGAGGCTCCGCCCACTTCTAAAGTTTTTGGCGGCCCTTTAGGGATTAGGAATCGGAATTTCTGAACTGTTTTTGATTATTGACTATTGACAATCAGACTCCAGAGAATCTGGCTGCACTGGTTTGGTTCCAATTGGGTCAAAAACCAAGGACTAGTTCGCAAAAGAAGGTTTTTCAAAAAAATCCAAAATTGAGCACAATTGAGCCGTCGTTGCGTATTGGGCTGCATACAAATATGGAATATATTATATATATATATACAGGCTTAATGACCATGGGAAAATGTGGGTCCCAAGGCCAAACCAGTTGAGAACCACTGATATAGAGTCATGTGGACAACTTTTCTGGTACTTTTGTTATGGTAATTACATTTATGCATTACATTTAATTTTTTAGCTTGATTTTTTGAGTATAAATCACCATCCACTTTCAGCTCACACATTGTGCCTAACATCTCTTTTTGAGCTGAAGAAGGAAGAAATAAGGGTGAGTAAATTGGGTTTTGGGTTAACTATTGCTTTTATGCATGATTCATCTGACGGCTGGATAATTTATACGAATCAATATCCATCTGTAAGACAGACCCGAGTTCCATCGACAGATCAATTAGCCGCACAGCGCCGTTCTCCACAGCCTTCATTCATTCACAGACTGTTAGAGGTCAATGGCTCAGTACAGTTACTTAAGAGAGCACAGCGGGTGGCAACTATCGACCGCCGCTGACGGAGTCACAAACCTCATTGAAGTGAGTGTTGATGTACTCTCTCGTGCGCAGGTGCAGCTCGGTGCAGCCGATCTCCTCTGCGAATCTCGAGATGCCTATGACATTAGACGGCTCTAGGTTCTTCGTGAGGAAATCGCAGCACGCCTTGGCCACTTCTTCCATCTGATAGCGCATCGCTGTCAAGAGGACGTGAAGAACGCACTTCTCGCCCACTGTGATTCGGGAGGTGTAGGCGAAGTCGATGAGGCGGCTGATGACCGCCGGACACACGTCCCGCAGCGTGACCTCCGAGGCGTGGCATTCCTTGAAGTTGCTGGTGAACATGGCTTTGAAGTAAGGACTGCAGGCAGCCAGCACCAGTTTATGCACCTGGAGAATGTAGAAAAAGCTGTCAGGACACATCTGAAACTAAATCTTAAGAGCTGTACAGTTTCTGCCATGTACTCGTAATTACAATTAAATGCCTTAACATGTACTGACATAATTCTTCGCTTGTAATGAGAACGATTTATCTTTGTACTCTGTAATTTGCAGTGCCAGGGCAATTTTGTACTCGCATTGCTCAAAATGTTAATATTGAATGGAAAAAGTCCTGTGATTTTGACATATAGCCCCAAATAAAATCCCCAAATACCCAAAACTACGGTATGCCAACATTGTTCTCCATCATGCAATTGTTAATTGTGAGAACTTCAACTCCATTAAAGCAAATAAATAAACAAAAACTCTGGTGAGAACAGACTGTGCTGGAACAGGAGATCTCACGACACTAAGTAGAATAAGGGTGCGTCTCAATCAGCTCATCAATCAGTACACCGTGTACATGAATTCAGCACTGGTAAGGACAGTTATAGCTCACTGCACATTGAGACACTGATGACTATTCCCGGCGACCTCATTGTACTGGTATTTATGAACAACAGCAGAGCTGATATCTTTATGACATTGTTTTAATGTTACTTAAAGTGCATTGTGATAAACACTTTGCTTGTTACATATACGTGCAGCATTTCAGCTGTGAATAAATGATAAATGTTAGCTCATTACCTGTCTAGTGATAAAGCTGATATATAATAAAATAATGGTTTGTATTTTAAAAACATCTATCGTGAGTTGGCGCATTTCAGAACTTCTGTTAAGGGAACATCGATGCTCCCTGGTTTTCATGGTGGACTTTTTAGGGAGCGAACGTTTGAGTGCATTGAGACAGCCCTTAAAGGATTAGTTCACTTCAGGATTAAAATTTCCTGATAAATTCCTCACCTCCATGTCATCCAAGATGTTCATGTCTTTCTTTCTTCAGTGTAAAAGAAATGAAGGTTTTTGAGGAAAACATTCCAGGATTTTTCTCCATATAGTGGACTTCACTGGGGTTCAACGGGTTGAAGGTCCAAATGTCAGTTTCAGTGCAGCTTCAAAGAGCTCTACATGATCCCAGACGAGGAATAAGAGTCTTATCTAGAGAAACCATCGGACATTTTCTAAAATAAAAATATTTTATTTTTTTATTGTTTTTTAACCACAAATGCTCATCTTGCACTGCTCTGTGATGCTCCACGCATTACGTAATCACATTGGAAAGGTCACGCGTGACGTAGGCGGAAGTACCGATCCAGTGTTTACAAAGCGAACATACAAAGACTAAGTCAAACGACCTTTACATCGTTTGACTTAGCATTTGTGGTTAAAAAGTATATAAATGTTTATTTTTTTAGAAAATGGCCGATGGTTTCTCTAGATAAGACTCATATTCCTCGTCTGGGATCATGTAGAGCTCTTTGAAGCTGCACTGAAACTGACATTTGGACCTTCAACCCGTTGAACCACAGTGAAGTCCACTATATGGAGAAAAATCCTGGAATGTTTTCCTCAAAAACCTTCATTTCTTTTCCACTGAAGAATGAAAGACATGAACATCTTGGATGACATGGGGGTGAGTAAATGATCAGGAAACTTTAATTCTGAAGTGAACTAATCCCCTCTGGGGGAAATTTTACATTTTAAATTTTTTTTATGTTTTGCTTCATCAGAATGGGATGATACTTGGTGACTTTTGTCGCATTATCTATGTGAACACAAACAAAGCTACCAAGTGTGCCCCAAAAATGAAGGGGATGGCCGACTCCCTGACCAGTGCCCTGACTATTGAACTGGAACGCTGATTGAGATGCCCCCCTAAGACAGCTTTTTCACCTGGTACACCTTTAAGGACTCTCACCTTAAAATCCACTATCTTATCCTTGTACATCACATGTAGAACCAGATCACAGAGCAGCTCGTGATGGCGGAACTCATCCATGACC
The DNA here is from genome assembly GCA_003731715.1 of Anabarilius grahami. NCBI lineage: Eukaryota > Metazoa > Chordata > Actinopteri > Cypriniformes > Xenocyprididae > Anabarilius > Anabarilius grahami. Next base: position 1,602,928 of record RJVU01061481.1, read on the forward strand.
TGCATGGCTCTGGAGGGATGACTCTCAACCGTGTAATCCAAGTAACCATGACCCCTCATGGAGGGCACCACGATGGCGGAGAAATCCTCATCTTTAATGGGCCTCTTCTTTCTTGGACATATCATTCTCTGAGACCTAGAATGTCACTGATATACGTAGGAAATGGATGGCGACTGCAGCAAGAGAATGTCTAAATCCATCCACGTGTCATGAAGAAATACAGGCACAACTGATGATCGCTTAGGGATAGAGAGCCATGTTTCTTCTGCCGGGTTAGAAGTCCGCCATACCAAGATTCTGTATCAAGCCAAATTGGCATTGTTGAAATATCCACAGTATATAACAAATAGATATTATAGCATTAAATCAGACAAATGCTGCTGTTTATCTTGTACAGAGGAGCTTTTTTTTGTTTTAAAAATTATTTTAAGCAATATTCTTTTCTTCCAAATGGTTATTGTCCTCTGAGATGGATTGTGTCCTTTTCACCCTGCAACAAAAACAGATAAAACACTGAGAAATGTTTATTTCATGCTTTCATTGTTTATCAAATGCATAATTGAATATAGCCAAAGATGTTTGAAGAAGATATCTTAGACAAAAAACTAAACAAACACTACAATATAAAAGGAATACAATGGAAGCATTACGCAAATCCTTCTAAAGAAACTGTCTTTAATTACAGACTATGTTGCACAGACTCAGCTGAATCAAGTTTCACTTCCCTATTCCTTGACGGATGTCAAGTAGACTACCAAAAAAAAGTAAACAGCAAAGCCACACCCTAATTCACAGACGAAACATGTGATTTCCTGCATAATACAGACAATACTTCAAAAACCATGCTTGAAATAGTTGAGTATCAAAAGACCTTTGTGCACACTAACATGCTTTTCGAGTGAAGGCCAAAGTCTCTGTTGTTGTTGTTCATTAGAGATTAATTTATTTCATGGCTTATGCAACGTCCCACACTTGCAGGTCATCTCTGCTGCTGTTATTGCACAACCCAGAGTCTCTTATTTGTCTTAAAGGACAGTTCATCACAAGACTTCTCTTCAGCCGTGGCCTCCATCCCTCATAAAGGCTCATTGTGTCATGCTCCCACATGCCATATTGCAAAGCTGGACTTAAACATGCTGTGCTGTGCACTCTGGTGGGATTAACCATTAACTCGCTGCTATTATAGAACAGAAAGTAAAAAGCACTGGAACTTTTCTGGTAAGGTGCTGCCAAGTGAACTCTTGTCCTGGTTAACTACCACGATGTTGATGCAATTAAAGGAATAGTCATTATTTGCCTACCCTTGTGTCATTCGAAACCCGTATATCGTGTCTGTGGAATATTTATGAAGAACCTTTATGCAGCACTTTCCATACAATGGCTAGGTTTACATGTGCACCAACTGTCAGAGTGAGGAATTACTCGGATTAGGATAAGTTTGCCTGACATGGGCAAGCCTTTTCAGTCCTACTTTTATTACTCTCTAAGAAATGTGGTTTTATCTGCCACTTTGTACCTCAAGCTACAACACGGAATATTCAATTAAAATTCATTACGCCTGTTTGATGCTTCTTTTTAGTTTTGTCAAAAGTGTCAAATGTGACGCTTTGAGCGCTGTTGAGCAGATTCGTAAACACTTCTGATTGGCCATTGAGTTCACACGCTCAACAGACATGTCTCTGATTGGCCATTGAGTTCACATGCTCAACAGATATGTCTCTGATTGGCCATTGAGTTCACATGCTCAACAGATATGTCTCTCATTGGCCATTGAGTTCACACGCTCAACAGATACGTCTCTGATTGGCCATTGAGTTCACGTGCTCAACAGATACGTCTCTGATTGGCCATTGAGTTCACGCGCTCAACAGATATGTCTCTGATTGGCCATTGAGTTCACACGCTCAACAGATATGTCTCTGATTGGCCATTGAGTTCACATGCTCAACAGATACGTCTCCGATTGGCCATTGAGTTCACACGCTCAACAGATACGTCTCTGATTGGCCATTGAGTTCACACGCTCAACAGATACGTCTCTGATTGGCCATTGAGTTCACGCGCTCAACAGATATGTCTCTGATTGGCCATTGAGTTCACGCGCTCAACAGATATGTCTCTGATTGGCCATTGATTGATTGGCCTTCTGGTTTAAAAAGAACCAAAAAAAAAAAAAGTTGAACCAATGTCATAAGAAATGACAATACAATAAACTATAACGGTGTCAGCTTAAGTATTAAATGCGGTTAAATGTCAATATAATACACTTATTGTATTGTACTGTATTGAGTTGAGTTGTGTGGGGGTAAATTAAGCGCGATCTGCTGTGACATCACAATCATGGTGCATTGTGGTCCTGAAGTGTACACGTTTGAGTAGACTCGCAAACTTGAACGCACATCAAAATGGCGCTGGGGATTCCCCCGAGGGGAAGTCTGAGTGGACACTCCCCTTACTGCTGATTGGCTACAAGTGTGTTGTGGTGCTTGGTCTGATCCAATTTCAACAACGTTTCTCAGAAATCACTTACTGCACCTTTAATACATAACAACACATGTAGTGTGCATGAGAGCTGTTTCTGCACAGAGTTTAACAACAAAGTGCTCAAAGTGCTCATCAGGGAGAGAGAGAGAGAGAGAGAGAGAGAGAGAGAGAGGGAGAAGAGAGCGAAGTTCCACTGTGTCACAGTTATATATCTGAGGTTATTAAGAGTACAAACACCTCATTGATAACTGCACCATGACACATCTCCTTTGCCCTGATAAAGAGCCAGTCAGTCTATGAGCAGTTTGGAACGTGTTCATGACCATGAAGAGAACCGTGAATCATAAAGTCATGGCAGGGTGGTGATCACTGACCTGGAATCAGGCTGATGATAAAGCCTTTGTTCCGATGAAGTTTCTAAATACACTGAACTTTTTGCATAATGATCTGTTTAACTTGGAAGAGTCAGACGTGCTCACACACACACACACTGTAGGAACGCGCTGCAGTGTGATTCACCGAGATGACTAATAATGATAGTTTGATTAGCTCAGGGCTCCACAATAAGGATGGCCTTATGGCCCTGGGCCAGTGTGAGAGAGTTTCGGGATAGTCTTATGAGGTCCTGATTGCCCTGTCAGAGGTTTATTTCACACTGATGTCCAGTTAACTGTACTTTATCCCTTATCTTCTTTCAGACAAACACAGTCGGAAATACATTAAAAAATATCCTGGTTCTTCCAAGCTTTATAATGGTTGTGAATGGGAGGCCGCGTTATGAAGCCAAAAATAATGCATCCATCCATAAAAGAAGTAATCCATAAAACTCCAGGGGGTTAATAAAGGTCTTTTGAAGTGAAGCGATGAGTTTTTGTAAGAAAAATATCCACATTTAAAACTTTATGAATTCAAATAACTAGCTTCCGGCAGACTACCGTACACAGAATGCGCAAGTCGATTTGCGGCAAATGAGTAATCCTCTGACGCGATGTATAACGCAGGATCGTAAGCTTAGACGCCTCTCGCGGTTCAAACAAATAGGGCTGTGCAACAAACTCAAGCTCCTCTTCCCTTATATCGAAATCCTCCGACATTTCTCTTTAAAAATTATAGTTTTAAGCCGCGGTCACACTAGACTTAGAACATGCAAATTTTCTTCGGATGCTGTAACGGTCGTGATATGACGTCACGGTCTACAGCGTCTTTTTTATAAACATGAATTCAACACATAACTTAAAGTAATACATTCAAAATGTAAAAATATAGAACCTACTCAACTTTACTGCAAAAGTATAATTATTTTAATTCAGCCAAGAGGTCATGCCATGACAAAGCGATCTTCTACTGGTCGCACGTCTTCACGTGATGCGAATTCGCAGCTCAGAGTTCACCAAATTTGAACTTTGGAACGCAACGAAATGCGAATTGTTTTCGCACAAGCTTGCGTTTCCGGTCTGACGCATTCGCATGCGTTTGAATGGAAGTCAATGGAAAGAAAAGTGCAGTGTGACCGCCCCTTTAGACTTGTAATCCGTGACCGGTGATTTGTTTTGCTCTATCCTCTGCGCCTCCGTGTTCCTCAATATGTTGTGCGTCAGGTCAAAGGATACTCTTTAGCCGCAAATCGTCTTGCGCATTCTGCATACGGTCATCCCCCGGAAGCTAGTTCAATTTATAAAGTTTTAAATATGGATATTTTTCTTGCAAAAACGCATCGCTTTGCTTCAGAAGGCCTTTATTAAAAGATTACTCCACTTTCAAAAACATTTTCCTGATAATTTACTCACCCATGTCATCCAAGATATTCATGTCTTTTTTTCGCCTTCCCTATTCAACTTACGGAACGAATGCGGCGCCAGTTTGTTTTTTTTTTTTAATTGAACAGGGAAGGCATAGGACATACAGCGTAAGCTTTTTGAAGAACACAGAAAGCAGAAACACGTGCAAGGCAATCATTTGTGTTTATAAAGCATTTACAGTTGTATTTTTTTTCGAAAATGAGTGATTGTTTCGCTAGATAAGACCCTTTTTCCTCGTCTGGTGTAATTTAAAGCCCTTTGAAGCTGCACTGAAACTGTAATTTTGACCTTCAACCGTTTGGAGTCCATTGAAGTCCACTATAAGGAGAATAATCCTGGAATGTTTTCATCAAAAACCTTAATTTCTTTTCAACTGAAGAAAGAAAGACATGAACATCATGGATGACATGAGGGTGAGTAAATTATCAGGAAAATTTTATTTGAAATTGGACAAATCCTTTAACCCCCTGGAGTCATATGGATTACTTTCTTCTTTACGGATGGATGCATTATTTTTGGCTTCAAAACGCGGCCCCTCCATTCACAACCATTATAAACCTTGGAGAACTAAGAATATTATTATTTTTTTAAATACATCTCCGATTGTGTTCATCTGAAAGATGATAGTCATATACACCTAGGATTAAGTAAATCATGGGATCAATTTTCATTTTTGGGTGAACTATCCCTTTAAGAATTACCATATTCCAAAAAAAAAAAAAAAAACTAAGGTAATTTTATCGATGCTTTTACGCCAGATCCTGTTCACGTGGTTTCAGCTCCAGGTACACTGCTTCAATACTGTTGTTGTTGTTTGTTTTGACACAAACATCTGAGTTTCGGTGACATCACTACAGAGTTGTAGGATTTTACATAAAGAAAGGAGTGTTTTATAAGCATTTTTCGCTTGCTTCTGGAACGGGTTTCTCTTGCAAGGCGCATGAAATAGAAAACCCTGAGTGGACTCCAAGCCCAGGGATCACAGAACGCTTTGGGCATGGGAGGGGTCGCGCATATGCGCTGCTCCAGTCCGGCTTTTAGCATGTTCATTGCTTGGTGAGACTCGAAGCTTGACGCTTCGGCTTGTTTCGGAACTAATTTCTTAGGCTGAGAAGAAATATACGAAATAACTCGCCAAACTTTGCGTGAAACGTAAGTTACTCGATATTTTTAATATTACACTAGCAATCATGCTGCTGTAGTAGTAAATATCAGTAACGCTGATGTTTACCTGCAGTCTCGTGCCAAAAACAGCCGCCTCAGTACAATATCAATAACTCAACTACTCTTGTCAGCACTTTTCTTTGGTGAGAAAAAAGATTTTAACAATTGTGACACCATTTCGCACCCCTGATAAAATCATACCGATTCGCGTCGAGAGGCAAAAATTACTTTTAGTTAGTTAGTAAGCACCGCGTAAAGCGCGCGCAGGTCTCCATCGACACCAGTCCTTCTTCTACACCCACTAAAACACACTTCGGTAAAGTTGGTTTTATATTCGCACATTCGGGCATCCGTATTCAATAGCTTGTTAATCACACTACATTGGACATTCAGTGGACATTCACAAGTAAATATGCCATTAAAACAATACTTGCCTATTTTGATCGACTGTGAAAAATGTTGTAAGTTGACAATCGTTGGTTGTCGATATCATGTCGCTGCTTAAAATTCGCAAACATTAATTTATTGCACATTTATTGGAAAGTCTGAATTTATCAGAAGTCCGAATGTGCGAATATAAAACCAACTTTACCGAAGTCTAAAACACTCACCTTGTATCAGGAACCGGCGACAGTTCTCCACTTACTTCCACTTGCCTACTGTCAGCACAGATGCTTTATTTAAAGAATGATGCTGATAAAATTAATAAATGAAGAGGGAAATGCTCTCCGCGCGCATTCACGAACAGAACGTTCCCGTAGTTGGCGCGTACAAACGTCAAAGCAAAGCGCACACACACACACAAAAACGAAAGTTTCTTGTGTCGTGAAGCTCCACCGCCTTCCAGCTGTCAACTGGCTGTGTGAGGGGAAAACGCGCGTGCACTCTGTCTGTCACTCACGCGCGCGGCAGCCTTCCAAACGCAGTGGTAAAGGAGGCTCGTGCACACTCTCTCCAGCGCGCTCCCGCTGGCAGCGCTCCAAACACACAGAGTGCCATTGACATCAGCATGACTGTGCAACTCCTCTGTTCAGCTGAACCGAAAGCAAAGATATCGAGGACTGTCAGTTGATCTCATTTGTCTTTTAAATGCATCCATCTCTGTCTGCTGCACAGTTCTTTGCCAAAACATTCTCAAGGTTGTTATGTAAAAAGCAAACAGACACCCACTGGGAAACCCTCTTCCTAATCCTAAATGAAGTTTGTGTTTGCAGTGTATTTGTTTGGGCTTGTCGGGATTTTAATTCTTCCTGAGGCTTCAGTGAGTCAGAATATATGGAGACTGAGCGGCATTCCACAATAATGAACAAGCTAATCCACATTTTATCCAGGGAACTTCAGCCTCATGTCGCCCCCTCAAAAATAGTGATTAACAATGTTTACTGGGAAATACCACTATTAAACTGGTAAATGTTTAACAGAAATGACTGTTAATTAAATGGTTGCTTATAGATGCACAGCAACTGTATTATATTAGCTATGGATACTAATGGGAGATTGTATGTAGAATGTGATATTTTTTACATCCCTAAGAGTCTCTGTTGATTATATATATAATACTTATATAATATATAGGCCTATATCAGATTTTATGGATCTCTGACAGATAGCAGATTGTTTTACAGTAAGTAATTCCTCAAGGTTTCCTGAAGATCATATTCCTTGTTGGGTTACACCCAGGCCTTTGACCTCAGCAGAATTTGTGAGGTTTGTTTTACTGATTCTTGCCTTGTCATGGCCTTAAGGAAGTCATCGACGCATGAACGCTGTTTTCCATGCAAATTCCACCAAGAGCAGGAGGTGCAAGAGCAAAGACTGTTCCAACAAAGCACAGCAGAGTTTACTGTTAGAAAGATCGGGTACGTATGCAAAGCGCTTTATTATGGCAGCGTTAGCATCAGTTCCAGCAAAGTATTTTTAAACATTTAGCATTTATTTATTGTGATAATTATGATGAATAATAAACTCATCTTTAACATGCCACCTTTTAATGCTTGTCATGCAAGCTTTGGAAACACTGTTTAGAATCACAGTAAAAAAAATGCTGGGTTAAAAACAACCCAAGTTGGGTTGAAAATGGACAAATCCAGTGAATGGGTTGTTTTAAGCAATGGGTTGTTTTAATCCAGTGATTGGGTTATTTTTAATCCATGAGTTGTTTTAACCCAGTGATTGGGTTATTTTAACCCATGAGTTGTTTTAACCCAGCAATTGGGTTATTTTAACCCATGAGTTGTTTTATCCCAGCAAATGGATTGTTTTAACCCAGCAATTGGGTTATTTTAACCCATGAGTTGTTTTAACCCAGTGATTGGGTTGTTTTAACCCAGCGGTTGAGTTATTTTAACCCATGAGTTGTTCTAACCCAGCAATTGGGTTGTTTTAACCCAGCTATTTGCATGTTTTAACCCAGCGATTGGGTTATTTTAATCCATGACTTGTTTTAACCCAGCAATTGGGTTATTTTAACCCATGAGTTGTTTTAACCCAGTGATTGGGTTGTTTTAACCCAGCGATTGAGTTATTTTAACCCATGAGTTGTTCTAACCCAGCAATTGGGTTGTTCTAACCCAGCAATTGGGTTGTTTTAACCCAGCTATTTGCATGTTTTAACCCAGCAATTGGGTTATTTTAATCCATGAGTTGTTTTAACCCAGCGATTGGGTTTTTTAATCCAGTGAATGGGTTGTTTTAACCCATGAGTTGTTTTAACCCAGTGATTTGGTTATTTTAACCCATGAGTTGTTTTAACCCAGCAATTGGGTTGTTTTAACCCAGTGATTGGGTTATTTTTAACCCATGAGTTATTTTAACCCAGCGATTGGGTTGTTTTAACCCATGAGTTGTTTAAACTCAGCAATTGGGTTGTTTTAACCCAGCGATTTGGATGTTTTAACCCAGCGTTTAAGATGTATTAACACAGCGATTGGGATGTTTTAACCCAGTGATTGGGATGTTTTAACCCAGCGATTGGGATGTTTTAACCCAGCGAATGGGTTGTTTTAACCCAGCGGTTGGGTTAAATATTTGCCTAACCTGCTGGGTAGTTTTATTTAACCCAAGTATTGTTTCAAAAAATTACTGTATTTCTTGCTTAAAATGAACCCAAAGTATGTTGGAAATGAACATTTATTAATAAGTTTAATGAATAATAATTAAGCAAACATTTATTAAATTACTTATTAATAAATGTTCACCTTTTGATTATTATTGTTGCCTCTAGTAATTATGTGTCTGATTTTTAATTGCCAACCTATTTTGGGTTAATTTTAAGCCAGACATATAGTCATTTTTAAACAATAGTTGGGTTAAATAAAACTGCCCAGCACGGGCAAACATTTAACCCGACCGCTGTGTTAAAACAACCCAGATGCTGCATGAGTTTGTCCATTTTTAACCCAACTTGGGTTGTTCTTAACCTAGCATTTTGAGAGATCAACATTTGGCATTGAGGACAGGTGCTGTTATTTTGTCTTCTTTCTTATTGCACACAAAGATAAAGGACTTTGTCCAGTATAAAATGCAAACCACTTTCACACACTGCGTGCGAGACCTCAGGTGTGCTCTTTCACTGCCGAGAGAATAAAGGATATGCCAAACAGCACAATGACACAGCAGTTCAGAAGAACATGAGATTGACTGATGACCCCGCATGCACAGCACTTTCCACACAGCCTCATGCTATTATGTAACCCTCTGCACTTGTTTCTGACATTTATCATTTATCATTATCATTATATTAATCATATCAAACCCATTCCACCGGTTTCACAGACAAGGTCAAGTCTAGTTCGACTAAAGTGCACGTTTCTTAAAATATGTCATTGCCATTATTTTGTCTCAAGGTGCACACCAGTTCTGTTTTTCTAAGGCATGTTTATAAAAGCTACTTAAATATCCGAATTAAACTAAGGCCTGATCCTGGCTTAATCTAAACCCAGTCTGTGAAACCAGGCCATTGTGTTTGATTGCTTCAGATTCATTGGTAATGTGTATTAAAGCAATTTGTAGATTGATTGGTCAACACAAAAAAAACAATGAACTGAAAAGAGATGGATTTATATATTTTTGCAATAACAAATTAGCAAAAAATTTTTTTTTACATGTTTTATGTGCTAGTCAAGACGATTTACATAGCCTTACAACTTTATTGCATTATTAATTTTGTATAATTCTCACTTTTCTAATCCTCAATCCTGGATACAATTATCAAAGTTAGCTTTCCTGTAGCTCAGTGGTTAGAGCGTGGCACTAGCAATGCCAAGGTCATGGGTTCGATCCCAGGGATTGCACATACTCCGATACAAATGTATAGTGTAATGCAATGTAAGTCGCTTTGGATAAAAGCGTCTGCCAAATGCATAAATGTAAATGCAAAGTGAGTTAAATACACTGTGTTTGTGCTCCCTCTAATGGCTGCCTCTGAATGACACGCAGCTCAATTGCCTTGAGCTCTGCTTCATTCATGCAGTGTGACTTGTATGTTGTTATACTTCCAAATCACTCATTGTAATCTTTAAGAAAATACAAAACAAAAGCATTGAGCAAAATATATTTGAACAGCATTTTTTTGGCAGAACAATTCGAGCATGTAAATGATCACAGAATGTGTTGACTTGCTCTATTTTCTTAATCATATGATCAGCCCTTAGGGCTTGAGTCATGTATTTGAAATGAACAACAATACATTCCCCAAATATTTTTCCTTTCACTAAGAGTACAGCAGCACAAATATATGGCAGAAATGCAGGAAATACTACAGGTTTTGCACAACCCGTGGATATGCGTGGAGTAAGTATGGTGGAATGAATAAAGAATTGGCAAAAGAAGAGAATGAAGGGTGAAATATACTATACATTCTCCACTCATTTCTTTTTTGATTGTCGATGCATTTCACCCAGCACATTGAATCCAGATGGAACGAGGAGAAAGAGCGACTTAACAACTCCGTGTCCCGTGGGATTTTCGGCTGCACATTTGCTCGATCTTGCCATCACCGAGCGTATGGTTGATATACATCTGTCATGCATTATTCGAGGGGCTGCCAAAGGTGCTTCTCCGGCTTTAGAAACTATGTCAGGGGTATCTGTCAGAAATGATGATCTGATACGTGTTTCTTTGACTGTTCATTCCATGTTAATTCACATTTATCTGTTCTAAAAAGAAGTAATAATACATTATAACATGCATTACAATATAAACAAAGCTTAGCCGAGTCTGGAAAGGCTTTGACCCTACTTCAAACAAACATTTTCTCCCAATCAGCCAGGATTGTACCGCTGGGGTCAGTGACTGTCTCTGTGTATTAAGAGGAAATTGCTTGATTTACAGTGATTTCAGCACATGTTTCACCGAGCTGGAGCCTCTCCCCGCTTTCCAGACATTTTTAAGAGGGTTTCTGCGATTGGACATAAAGCACTGAGGTGTGTTGGACTACGGTTTACCCCCTCTTGGGTAATCATCATTATATTGCCGCATGTCCAATTTGGGTTCCTCGGAGTGCTTCGAAACAAAGCGGCCAATGCTTTCACACTCGGCTTGAAGAGTCCAAGCCTCTGTTCCGAAGAGAATTCCCCCTGAAATCTTTATGGTGGGATAATTTGTTCCACATGCCAGAGCTCACCCACTAAATCACAGGGTCCCGCTAATCAATGCTTCCCTGTCTCATTATGGTGTGTTGTGCTGTCTCAGAGCAGGCTTCTGGAGGATGAATGTTCTCTTGGATACAGACAATTCCTTGAAGTCTAAGTCATGTTCTGGATAGGCATCACCTAGCTGGGTGTGTGTCCGATCGGAATTGGCCGAGAGATTTATGTTGTAACTCATTTGCTTGGAGGAAGTTCTTGTTTGCTTTTCTGTTTCTAACTATCTCTGTTGTTCTGTCTCCAAAGCAGAACTCTTTTAACACATCAGTCAGATACTCTAGTATTGGAGTAAATCTGCATAGCTAATGTTTTGAATTATTTTCCCATCTTTTACAATTTAGTGAAAAGTATAATCACCCTCACCCTTCAAGTTGATCCAAAAGCCGTTTAATGGACTGGATTATATTCCTAAAGACTCAAAGATCTGGGACAGATGATCGTAAGACAATTTCCTCTGAAATCTGGAGCTTATTTCTGGGTAAAATCTCCACGTGCATGTCGAGTATTTCCCAGCTACAGCTACTTCATTATACCTTGTTAATCTGTTTAATTGATCTCAAACCTGCTGAGGTTGTTGTGATTACATCATCATGCTTTATTGTAAATGTAAATTTCCTGCACTCTGTGCTGGGTTAAAAACAACCCAAGTTGTGTTGAAAATGGACAAACCCACCGATTGGATTGTTTTAACCCACCGATTGGATTGTTTTAACCCAGCGATTGGGTTGTTTTAACCTAGCAAATTATTTTAACTCAGCAATTGGGTTGTTTTAACCCACCGATTGGATTGTTTTAACCCAGCGAATGGGTTGTTTTAACCCACCGATTGGATTGTTTTAACCCAGCGATTGGGTTGTTTTAACCCAGCAAATTATTTTAACTCAGCAATTGGGGTGTTTTAGCCCAGCGATTGGATTGTTTTAACCCAGCGATTGGGTTGTTTTAACCCAGCGAATGGGGTGTTTTAACCCAGCGAATGGGTTGTTTTAACCCAGCAAATGGGGTGTTTTAACCCACCGATTGGATTGTTTTAACCCAGCAAATTATTTTAACTCAGCAATTGGGTTGTTTTAACCCACCGATTGGATTGTTTTAACCCACCGATTGGGTTGTTTTAACCCAGCGAATGGGTTGTTTTAACCCACCGATTGGATTGTTTTAACCCAGCGATTGGGTTGTTTTAACCCAGCAAATGGGGCGTTATAACCCGGCGAATTGGATTATTTTAACCCAGCGATTGGGTTGTTTTAACCCAGCAAATGGGGTGTTTTAACCCAGCGATTGGATTGTTTTAACCCAGTGAATAGGTTGTTGTAACCCAGCGATTGGGTTGTTTTAACCCAGCGAATGGGTTAAATGTTTGCCCAACCTGCTGGGTAGTTTTATTTAACTCAACTATTGTTTAAAAATTACTGCATTGCTTGCATAAAATGAACCCAAAGTATGTTGGAAATGATCATTTATTAATATGTTTAATGAATAATAACTAAACAATACATATTTTTAAATTGCTTATTAATAAATGTTCACCTTTTGATTATTATTGTTGCCTCTAGTAATTATGTATCTGATTTTTAATTTCTAACATATTTTGGGTTCATTTTAAGCCAGACATATAGACATTTTTACACAATAGTTGAGTTAAATAAAACTGCCCCTCAGGTAGGGCAAACATTTAACCCAACCGCTGGGTTTGTCCGTTTTCAACCCAACTTGGGTTGTTTTTAACCCAGCATTTTTTCGAGTGTGAGGTGACATAACAATCTTAAGCATGCATCGACTCTTGTGCGTCACTCATGAGTAAACTGGAAGTGAAGCTTATATTTAGGAACATGATGCTTAGAAGTGCAGATCTTTCAAATAACTGTTTGAAGGCACATGCATGGAGTTATAGGATAAGTGCAGAATGAATGAATGTGGTGGGAGCTCTCCAGATGAATGGCCTTTGTCCCCTCACAGACGTCGGATGACATCCCTCTTGTTAAAGCATTGTATGGTGATAACTGGAAAGGAAGTCCATTCACTCATTTACGAGACAGAACCGGCGTGGGACTAACGGTAAACCCGGCGCTTTTTCTACAATAGAATAAAGCACCACTTTGTGGCTTGCTGACCCACGGGCGAACTTACTGTCATGGTTATTGTTTCAAAATATATATTGTCACCGAACAAGTGACTCAATGACTAGGACCAGATCTCCAGCCTCTCATAACCACCATTAGTCAAACATTAGTCATGACAACTGAGGCGTTGGTATTGAATTGACATGCATTTTCCATTGATTTAAACTTTGTACAGACAAAGAGAGAGGGAGAAATTCACTGTTTTATCAAATTTTTTATGTTTTTGGAAACTTGTAATTCCACTTATTACACATTTTCATTGCAGAACGATTGCCCAGATGTTAATAAAATATTGCTTATTTTCTTTCAACGTATTGTCATTAAAATTCTTTCTCTATATAAATGTTTAATTATAATTACATTACATTTATACCTATACTGTATATAATTATATTTACAGATTTATTTTTTGCATTTTTTTCCATATCAAAACAATTGGCAGAACTGTATAAAATGTATTCAAGAACTGTTTTTCTTTTTATATTCCATAGAACATTTGAGCATATGGAATATATAAAAGAATATTATGTTGTTTTTTGGGTCATACACTAAAAATGTTGGGTTAAAAATAACCCAAGTTGGGTTAAAAATGGTGAACATTTATTAATAAGCAATTTAATAAATGTTTATTATTTAATTATTATTTATTAAACTTACTTCATTTATTAAACATATGAATAAATGTTAATTTCCAACCTATTTTGGGTTCATTTTAAGCCAGCCATATAGTAATTTTTAAACAATAGTTGTTAAATAAAACTGCCCAACACATTGGGCAAACATTTAACCCAACCGCTGGGTTAAAACGACCCATTCACTGGGTTAAAACGACTCATTCGCTGGGTTAAAAAGACCCAACCGCTGGGTTAAAACGACTCGTTTGCTGGGTTAAAACAACCCAATCGCTGGGTTAAAACGACCCAATCGCTGGGTTAAAAAGACCCAACCGCTGGGTTAAAACGACTCATTCGCTGGGTTAAAACAACCTAATCGCTGGGTTAAAAAGACCCAACCGCTGGGTTAAAACAACTCGTTTGCTGGGTTAAAACAACCCAATCGCTGGGTTTAAAAAGACCCAACCGCTGGGTTAAAATGACTCGTTTGCTGGGTTTAAACAACCCAATCGCTGGGTTAAAAAGACCCAACCGCTGGGTTAAAACGACTCGTTTGCTGGGTTAAAACAACCCATTTGCTGGGCTAAAACAACCCAATTGCTGGGTTAAAACGACCCAATCGCTGGGTTAAAACAACCTAATCGCTGGGTGTAAACGGCCCAACCAATGGGTTAAAACGACTCGTTTGCTGGGTTAAAACAACCCAATCGCTGGGTTAAAACGACCCAACCGCTGGGTTTGTCCATTTCCAACCCAACTTGGGTTGTTTTTAACCCAGCATTTTTTAGAGTGTGTTATCAACCTTCATTCAGTTTTGTTAAAATTAAAATATAATATTCAAACTACAGATGTCAGACAGATATGTATGGTTTGAGACATGGGGTGAAAGTTCCTCCAGACCCAGTCAGTTAACACAGTAATTACACAGAATGTCATTATTCAGCTTTAAGTGACTATGCATAAAAAGGCTGAAGTCGAAAGACTCGTTCTGACCCACAGCTGAAGCTTCGGGAAACAAGAACTGCTCGAGATATTCAAGACCTGCTCGAGACAAGAGGAGGGCACAGACAGGAGGAAGGGAGGAATAAAACGAAAGAGGCAAAAATGACTTGGAACTGTGTGGGAAGACATGGGAGGAGCTTGCAAAGTATAAACTTGGATGTGTCCTAGCAGTGCCTCAGCACGATGCTAAAAGTAAAAGAAGAGGACGAATGCACCGTCGCATTATCAGAGCATTTGGCGGATATTCTTTAAGTTCAGTCTTCTGGATCATCCGCGTGACCGACGCGAGCAGCGCCGCGCCTGACGCGGATCATCGGCTGCGCTGGAGCTGGAGTCGCGGTGGCATGCGTGGATCAGATATTCCCGCACACACCAACAACACTCTCGTGTCCTGAAAGAAAGAAAGCGAACTTTCCTCCTAAGATGATCTGGTTGTTGTTTTTGCTCCTCTGTGCTGCCGGCGTGTTGTCGTCCTCCACCCGTGAGTCCATTAGTGTGTGTGTGTGTGTGTGTGTGTGTTCTTACGTGTCTTCTTCATCAAATGGGATTAGTTTCGGAAACTTACGCGTTCAGTATTAGTAAATATAATAGTTTGAATAGAATAGTTACTTAAAGTGATCATTAAAAAATAGGCAGGCTATCCAGCATCTGTTAAGCATGATATAGATCAATAACAAATTAAGATGCACCAGGTACTTTTTTATTGTATTAATACATTTAAAAAACAAAACACAAAACAATAGTTCTTGTTTTACCTCAACAAAACATGGTTTTCTTGTCACATCACGACAATATTGGCTTTTTAAATATTTGTTACGCCAATCTTGTGGGCATTTTCTCCAAGAAATGTTCTTTTTTATAGTCAACTTTAAGATGTGAAGCACTACACTACACAATGTTGGGTTAAAAATGGACAAACCCAGTGGTTGGGTTAAATGTTTGAACCCAAAATAGGTTGGAAATTAAAAATCAGACACATAATTACAAGAGGAAACAATAATAATCAAAAGGTGAACATTTATTAATAAGCAATTTAATAAATGCTTGCTTAATTATTATTCATTAAACTTATTAATAAATGTTAATTTCCAACATACTTTGGGTTCATTTTAAGCAAGAAATACAGTCATTTTTTAACATTACTTGGGTTAAATAAAACTACCCAGTAGGTTGGGCAAACATTTAACCCAACCGCTGGGTTAAAACATCCCAATCGCTGGGTTAAAACATCCCATTCGCTGGGTTAAAACATCCCACTCGCTGGGTTAAAACATCCCAATCGCTGGGTTAAAACATCCAAATTGCTGGGTTAAAACATCCCATTTGCTGGGTTAAAACATCCCATTCGCTGGGTTAAAACATCCCATTCGCTGGGTTAAAACATCCCAATCGCTGGGTTAAAACATCCCATTCGCTGGGTTAAAACATCCAAATCGCTGGGTTAAAACATCCCATTCGCTGGGTTAAAACATCCCATTCGCTGGGTTAAAACATCCCATTCGCTGGGTTAAAACATCCCAATCGCTGGGTTAAAATATCCCATTCGCTGGGTTAAAACAACCGAATCGCTGGGTTAAAACAACCCATTCGCTGGGTTAAAACATCCCAATCGCTGGGTTAAAACAACCCATTCGCTGGGTTAAAACAACCGAATCGCTGGGTTAAAACAAACCATTCGCTGGGTTAAAACATCCCAATCGCTGGGTTAAAACAACCCATTCGCTGGGTTAAAACATCCCAATCGCTGGGTTAAAACAGGTCAAAATCAATATTATTAATGTTATTAATTAATCATATTAATAAATGTTCATTTCCAACATACTTTGGGTTCAGTAATTTTTAAACAATAGTTGAGTTAAATAAAACTACCCAGCAGGTTGGGTCAAACATTTAACCCAAATGCTGGGTTAAAACAACTCAATCACTGGGTTTGTCCATTTTTAACCAAACTTTGGTTGTTTTTAACCCAGCTTTTTTTAGAGTGTACAAAAATGTCATTTTTTAACTCTGAAATTGGAAACATGTTTATTGTAGAAGAGTTGTAGTATTATTGAGTATTGCATTTAAAAAAAAAATATTGTGAATGTAATATTTTTTGGAGAACAGCATTAAATGTTTTATTTACATTGTTTTAAAGTGCCTGGTTCAACAAATTGGCCAACTGTGCAAAATATTGCACTATAATATAAAAGTGTGCCAGGGGTTAAAATCTCCGAAGGTCAGAGCAGGATTAACCCACATTAATAGCCTGACATCATGTTTCTTACGCTTGTTTTTATAATGCATATGTGGCCGCAGGATAAGGTTCAGCTCAAATCAACACGAGATGACGGGCTCTGTTTCAGTGTTGGTGAAATATAGGTGCTTGTGAAAGTTTAATTTGCTTTTAATGAACTGCAGAGAACAGTGTATCAGGATCAAAGGGCATGATTGTGTTGTAAATAACAAAGAGCTAAATTATTAATAGCTGTTGTGAAACACATTAACAATGCGAGCGATTAGCACATTCCCCTTACGTGATATTTGCAGGTGTTGTTGGAGGGGAAGATTAAGACTAATTACATCTAATGAAGTATTGCCTCATTCACACCCTCAGTGCCAGGCAGGGAATCGAGAAGTGAAGTGCATTACGCTTCCCTCTTCTCTAGTTAACATTAAACGCACAAACGTCAGGCTGACTTTTTCTGGGCCTCAGTGAAATATAAACACAGTTAAGAGGAAGAAAGTGTGTGGACAGAAGTAACCTTTTAAAAGATCATTGCGGTTTGACAGCACGGTCGGACAGGAATGTCCAAAGGGTGGTCCCGCTGTTCACCGTCTCCGCCGTAAGATGTGCATCCAAGAGTTTCCCTCGCTTACCTCATGAAACCTTGTGATCCGAGACCAAACTCATTTAGTATTCAGACACCTGTGATAAATACTTGTAATTGATGTTTTCGAGGCTGAATTTTGTAATGAAGCAGCACCTTGTGAAGACTAGTCGAGAGTTCATTAGTGTTATACCATGATTTGTATCTTTCCCCTGTGATGAGGAGAGAAGATTTCCCTCTCTTTCCTCTGAATATGTAATCTCTCTTTTAATGTTTGTCTTTTTCCTCTGAATATGTAATCTCTCTTTCAAAGTTAGTCTATCTATCCATCTTGATGTAATTACATGTAATCAGTTCCCTCGTCACCTCCATTACCCAATTGTGCTGAATTAAGACTTGAGGGATTCCACACTGTCACATTACACGGGTGATAATGAGCTCCAAACGGGTTTATGAAATTAGAATTATGTGTGAGTTCCTGTTTGGGATGTTTCAGAGCAGTGATAGACGTCAAACTTCTGAAACACTATTCTGGAATACTTGATGGTTATTGGTCAATCGCAGCTTTCTACACCCAAGTTGAGTTTAAAATGGGCAAACTCAGTGATTGGGTTGTTTTAACCCAGCAGCTGGGTTAAATGTTTGATCAACCTGCAGGGCAGTTTTATTTAACCCAACTATTGTTTAAAAATTATTATATGTTTGGTTTAAAATGTACCCAAAATATGTTGAAAATGAAATTGAAAATCAGACACATAATTACTAGAGGCAACAATAATAATCAAAAGACGAACATTTATTAATAAGTTTATTGTTTAATTGTTATTGATTAAGCTTATTAATAAATGTTCATTTATTAAACATACTTTGGGTTCATTTTAAGTGAGCAATTCAGTCATTTTTAAATAACAGTTGAGTTAAATAAAACTACCCAACAGATTGGGTCAAACATTTAACCCAACCGCTGGGTTAAAACAACCCAATCACTGGATTTGTCCATTTTCAAGCCAACTTGGGTTGTTTTTAACCCAGCATTTTTTAGAGTGAAGGGTTTGGTTTAGGGTTAGTTACTTGTAATTATGCATAATTTATTGTTAATACTATAGTAAGTACATGTAGTAACGTTTAACTACATCACCTTAAAATAAAGTGTTACTTAATCCAGTTATTGTAATTGCTATAATAATTGCTATAATAACAGTATGCACATGCGGAACAGGACCGTAAAATAAAGTGCTACCGAAAACTAGCAGAGTGTAAAATATACTGCTTGCAAGATTCAATGTTTAATATACAGTTTATAGGTCATTAAACATTATTTGACCATACAGTCTAAAAAATGCTGCGTTAAAAACAACCCAAGTTAGGTTGAAAATGAACAAACCCAGTGAATGGGTTGTTTTAACCCAACCTGCTGGGTAGTTTAACTCAACTATTGTCTAAAAATGACTATATGTCTGGCTAAAAATGAACTCAAAATAGGTTGGAAAATAAAAATCAGACACATAATTAGTAGAGACAACAATAATAATCAAAATGTGAACATTTATTAATAAGCAATTATTATTCATTACACAGTAATAAATGTTAATTTATTAAACAGGTTGGAAATTAACATTTATTAATATATGTTGGGTTCATTTTAAGCAAGAAATACAGTCATTTTTAAACAATAGTTGAGTTAAACTACCCAGCAGGTTGGGCAAACATTTAACACAACTGCTGGGTTAAAACAATCCATTCACTGGATTTGTCCATTTTCAACCCAACTTGGGTTGTTTTTTTAGACTGTATGGTCAAATAATGTTTAATGACCTATAAACTGTATATTAAACATTGAATCTTGCAAGCAGTATATTTTACACTGTGCTAGTTTTCGGTAGCACTTTATTTTACGGTCCTGTTCCGCACGTGCATACTGTTATTATAGCAATTATTATAGCAATTACAATAACTGGGTTACGTAACACTTTATTTTAAGGTGATGTAGTTACACGTTACTACATGTACTTACTATAGTATTAACAATAAATTATGCATAATTACAAGTAACTAACCCTAAACCAAACCCTTCACTCTAAAAAAATGCTGGGTTAAAAACAACCCAAGTTGGCTTGAAAATGGACAAACCCAGTGATTGGGTTGTTTTATTTAACTCAACTGTTGTTTAAAAATTACTGAATTGCTCACTTAAATTAAACCCAAAGTATGTTGGAAATGAACATTTAATAATATGTTTAATGAATAATAATTTTACAATAAACATTAAATTGCTTATTAATAAATGTTCACCTTTTGATTATTATTGTTGCCTCTAGTAATTATGTGTCTGATTTTTAATTTCCAACATATTTTGGGTTCATTTTAAGCCAGTCATATAACAATTTTTAAACAAAAGTTGAGTTAAAACTACCCAACAGGTTGGGCAAACATGTAACCCAACTTGGGTTAAAACAACCCATTTGCTGGGTTTGTCCATTTTCAACCCAACTTGGGTTGATTTTAACCCAGCATGTTTTAGCTGGGATAATGTACAGTCAGATATATGTTCCCTTTCATAGTAAACGGATATTATCTTCGTTTCTGATCATCCAGCGTATCCCACATTGCTCTGATTTAGGCTGTCACTATCAACCTGTTTGATGTGTTAGTTCAATTCAATTCAATTCAATTCACATTTTTTTGTATAGCGCTTTTCATGATACATATCATTTCAAAGCAGCTTTACAGAGAATGCATGTCAACATTACAATTTAAAGAATGCAGTTGGCAAATAATGTCATAATTTAGGCAATTAATTTACAATCACTGTTAGCAGTTTAACTGAAGGTAGAAGCAATGAGCTCCTGGAAAAATGAATTACATTAACAATAATTAGGATATAGACATTGGGCAATGTTGATCCAGATGATTGCGTCTTCTGAAGTCCTCGCAGGAGTTGGCATAAGTCATGAGGTCGGTCTGTCTCCTCCTGTAACATCATACAACATGAGCTCAGCCCATAATAACCTGCTCTATCTCGTCCTCCTCAGAGGTGGCCACCATCTTCCCTCAAGACCCTGCTCTTCCCATCGGCTCCAGCCTGACAGCCACATGCTCCGTCAACCCAGACCACGGCGTTCACGCGGGCTCGCTCTATTGGACGCTCAACGGGAAGCGTCTTCCCAGCAGCACCTACAGCGTTCTGAGCCCCAGCGTTCTCAGCGTCACCCTCCCGCGGCTCTCCGGCTCCCGCCAGCGCTCCGGAGACAACCTCGTGTGCCATAACAGCGGGGGTCATGTGCTGGCCGGCTCCTGCATCTATGTTGGCAGTGAGTCTCGTCTACCATATTGTTCGTATTTACTGCCGAGTGTGTTTAATTGGCGATTGTGAACGCCGTCCAACTTAAATGCAATGAAATGAGTAAGCTCAGGGAATACGGATCAGACCTGGAAGTATTAGACGGTCTTTATGATCTGACCCCTGCCACTGGGCCACAGTTGTTGCAGTATTTAATGTTTTCTGCCTGTCCACCACTGAACTGCAGAGTTGTTTAAGCCCCTTAAGATATTATCTGTTCCACTGTTATGCTTTTAGCACCTGTGTGGTCCATTATCGGCGCTTTCCTCGACTGACGCGTATGACGGAACAAATGTACCGCATTTGTCAAGTTACATGGAATGGTGGCAGTATGGAAAATTACAAACACACACACACAGAAAGGCGGAAATTGAGAGAGCGAGACAAAGTCGAGGAAGTGAGTGTCTGGTCATTTGGAAAAAAGATTGAAGAAATGTAGAGACATGGTTAGGATAAGTGTGTGTGTGTGTGTGTGTTGACTCAAGCTCTCTGTGTCTCTGAGGTCTCCTCTCTAAGGTTCGGCTCATATAATCACAGTCTTACACTTAGACGCAGTGTCTTTTGTTCTCAGCTGAATGGAATCTTGGCCCCGTTCCTGAACTTAAATGAGGATGACAGCTGAAGACACTCATCCATTACTGAAAATATTTAAAGTCAACACAAAGTCAAAATTGACCCTGTTTACTTCTTTAAATGCACGTTTCTCGTCTTATTGTGAATGATTCATCTGTGAGCGTTATTCCAAAAAAAGGTAGAAAAATGACTTTTATTTTTTTTAAGAGACATTTTAAATCTCTTCTGCTTACCAAGGGTAAGTTTATTTTATAAAAAAAAACAAAAAAAACTTAATATTATGAAACAAAAAGTATTACAATTTAAAATATTTGAATATATTTTTGAATGTAATTTATGCAAAGCAGAATTTTCAGCATCTTTAGTGTCACGTGATCCTTCAGAAATCGTTCTAATTGTATTGCTTTCACAGTTGAAACCGGTTGTGCTGCTTCATATATTTGTAAAAATTGTGATCTAACATGTCTGTATATATTATTTTAGACATTGATATATGACATACGTTTGGACACATTACTATTTTTAATGTTTTTGAAATAACTCTCATCAAGGCTGCATTTATTTGATCAAAAATACTGAAAAATCTGTAATATTGTGAAATATTATTACAATTTGATTTTCTATTTTAATATACTTTAAAATATAATTTATTTCTGTGGTCAAAGCTGAATTTTCAGCATCATTACTCCAGTCTTCAGTGTCACATGATCCTTCCGAAATCATTCTAATATGGACCAGTACTGTATATTAAAATATGTCATATATATCTGTCTAAAATAATAATAAATATTAATGCATATAATAGAAAACATAAAATATTTAATAGAAAAAATACAAAATATAATGTAATATATAATATAATATAATATATACCCTACCGGTCACAAGTTTTTGAACAATACGATTTTTTAATGTTTTTGAAAGAGTCTCTTCTGCTCACCAAGGCTTCATTTATTTGATCCAATATACAGCAAAAACAGCAATGTTGTGAAATATTATTACAATTTAAAATAACTGTTTTCTATGTGAATATATAGTAAAGTGTAATTTATTCCTGTGATCAAAGCTGAATTTTCAGCATCATTACTCCAGTCTTCAGTGTCACATGATCCTTCAGAAATCATTCTGATATGATGATTTGCTGCTCAAGAAACATTTATTATAATTATCAATGTTGAAAACAGTTTTTTCAGGATTATATGATGAATATAAAGTTAAAAAAAGCATTTATCTGAAATATAAAGCTTTTACAACATTATTAATGTCTTTACTGTCACTTTTGATCAATTTAATGCATCCTTGCTGAATAAAAGTATTAATTTCTTTCCAAAATTTACTGACCCCAAACTTTTGAACGGTAGTGATAATGTTACGAAATCTTTCCATTTCCATTTGCATTTTATCTGTTTCACTCAGAAATAATATTACAAAAGTAAAATGGGTTGCAAACACTGTTGACTTTAAACCACCAAACTGATTATTTTCTGAATTCTGAACATCAAGCTTTTGAGTGATTTTCCATTCTAGAGAACTGTGTGTTGTAAGTAGAGGAAATCATTAAGTTTAATAGCTTTAATGAGGTGTTATGAGAGGCATGAGTCACTTTCCACTAACTCACTTTGACAGCTCAGTGAAATCTCGTGTGTTTTCAGTGCCTCCTGAGAAGCCTGTGAACCTCACCTGCTGGTCCAGGAACACTAAAGACCTCACCTGTCGATGGGCCCCCGGGGCCCAGGGAGAGACCTTCATCAAGACCAAATACACACTCAAATATAAGCTCAGGTCAGTGCCACAGGTCATTCACACTCATGTTAATGCCTCTTCCCAAATTCACGCCTTATCTTGTTTGTATAGTTCATGTTCCCACATGCCTGTTCACTGGAGGACAGTGGAAGGATGTTCAAGGATGTTCTAATCCCTCCTGATGGGCACATGCCATATATTTATATATATTTTGTAATTAACGTTGGCTTTCATGCCCAGTGAGCAGATGGAATGCAGACACAACAATTTTCATATCCTCATTCCAAAGCCATAATTAAGCAACCATTGGCTCTTTCCATTAAAAGCCTTCATATACGAATGCATTGTGTCCAAACAGTTATATTTCAGACAACTAAACCTGTGTGCGCACCTGTAGGTGGTACGGACGAGAGAAGGAGTGTGAGGACTACAACGCTGGAGAGCCGTACACATGCTACATCCCCCGCGACCTCGCCCTCTTCACGCCCTACGAGATATGGGTGGAGGCCTCTAACCAACTCGGAACCGCAACATCTGACATCATCTACTTGGATATCTTAGACGTGGGTGAGTGTGCGTGACCTTTGACCCCGTATCAGACACGAGCCCCAGGTGTTCTCCTCATGGGCAATACGAGAGGACCGCGTGCAACGTGAGAGCGCCACTCCTTGTAAAACCGGGCGGAGGCATGACGAATTGCAGCGGTCCATCGCAGTGTCATTCAGGATCTGCCCACCTACTCGCGGCCCCCTCCTTTACAGACAGCGAGTGGAATTTTTACGAAGTTTTTCGCTAATCCCAGCACCCGGCCTGGGGCTACTGTTTAGCAATGTGACTTGTCTGTGTTGTTGAATCCTTTGAGTACAGGCCAAGCTTGCACATAATCTCTTCAAACAGATATTTTAAACTACAAACATCTTAATAAAAATGGAATTAGTGTGGTTAGGACTTGAGTCGAGGGGCATTGCGTCTTGGCAAGACATTAGAAAGTATTTGAAATTAAATTGAAATAGCCTTAACACTGAGCTAAAGCCCCCACCCCCACGTGTCCTTAAGAAGGAGAAGAGAAAACTTTGACATCCTGTGTGTGTAAATCCATGTAACTGCACCTGAAGGGGGAGGCAGGGCCATTCTGAATGGAAAGTGCAGTAAAGGAAGGTGGGTGCTCCTCGAAACATGCCTTAGTTATGACACAGACACCGCGCCTAGTGCCTCCACCGCCTTAGCAACAGAGACAATGCTCATCTGACTAATTAAACAACAGCTCTGAGATCCAGGATCACTGCAATTACTTGGAATGTGAAGCATTTTCTGTGCTATGTGATTTTATAGCAGCTTCACCAAAATACAAAGCAGAAAAATATAATATAATATTGGAAAACTTGGAGTATATTTCATCTCATTTGAATCACAAGAACAAAAGGCTCTGCCTGCAGACCGAAGTTAGTTCTTTGACCAGTAGATGCATATTGCACACAAAAACATCACCAGTTCCAATATGATTGGCTCGCATGTTTTTGTTGTTGTTGTTTTCTTAAGGAACCAATGCAATGAGCTCCTTTTTAGGACAAAGTAATCACAAGCCTTTTTTTTTTTTTTTTGAGACTAGAGACTAGAGTTCCGTGAGAGCAGGATATCTACTATACTAAATATTGAAATAATCAGTAGTTGTGGATGGACAGAAATTGTGTGTTTCTGTGTTTTCTGTACAATTTAGACTGCCATGACACTAATTGAATCCATTTTTCTTTGCCAGTCTATTAGTGTGTTATTTATTTCATGCAGAGTTCATAAACAGGATGCAGAATTGAAATTTGAAGTAGGATTAAACTGAATTACAATACACAAGATAGATAGATAGATAGATAGATAGATAGATAGATAGATAGATAGATAGATAGATAGATAGATAGATAGATAGATAGATAGATAGAAAGATAGAAAGATGGATAGATAGAGGATGGATGGATTGGAATGGATGGATGGAATGGATGGATAAAGGATGGATGGATGGATGGATGGATAAAGGATGGATGGATGGATAGAGGATGGATGGATGAATGAATGGATGGATTGATAGATGGAATGGATGGATAAAGGATGGATGGATGGATAGATGCATGAAGGATGGATAGATGGATGATGGATGGATGGATAGAGGATGGATGGATGAATGGACGGACAGATAGATGGATGGATGGATGGATGGATGGATAGAAGGACGGATGGTCGGATGGATGGATGGTCAGATGGATGGAATGGATGGATGGGTGGATGAATGAATGGATGGATAGAAGATGGATAGTTGGATGGATGGATGGATGAATGGATGGACAGATGGATGGATAGTGGATGGATGGGTAAATGGATGGATAGACAGAGGATGGATGGGTGGATGGGTGGATGGATGGATGAGGGATGGATGGATAGAAGATGGATAGAGGATGGATGGATGGATGGGCAGATAGTTGGATGGATGGATGGATGGATGGATAGTGGATGGATAGTGGATGGATAGGTAAATGGATGGATAGACAGAGGATGGATGGTGGATGGATGGATGGATGGATGGATAGAGGATGGATGGAAGGATGGGCAGATAGGTGGATGGATGGATGGATAGACAGAGGATGGATGGATGGATAGAGGATGGATAGAAGGATGAGCAGATAGTTGGATGGATGGATGGATGGATGGATAGACAGAGGATGGATGGGTGGATGGGTGGATGGATGGATGATGGATGGATGGATAGAAGATGGATAGAGGATGGATGGAAGGATGAGCAGATAGTTGGATGGATGGATGGATGGATGGGTAAACTCTTCTTCCTGTCATTCCATTCAAATTCCAGTTCCAGAATTGAAGAATAAGGTGTTTTTGTCGCAGTGTCTCAGTCTTATTCTGTTGTTTGTTTTCCTTTCCAGTGACGACAGATCCACCNGGATGGGTGGATGGATGGATGATGGATGGATGGATAGAAGATGGATAGAGGATGGATGGAAGGATGAGCAGATAGTTGGATGGATGGATGGATGGGTAAACTCTTCTTCCTGTCATTCCATTCAAATTCCAGTTCCAGAATTGAAGAATAAGGTGTTTTTGTCGCAGTGTCTCAGTCTTATTCTGTTGTTTGTTTTCCTTTCCAGTGACGACAGATCCACCAACGGACGTGACGGTGAGTCGAGTGGGTGACCTGGAGGACCAGCTGACCGTGCGCTGGGGGACGCCGCCTGCTCTGAAAGACTTCCTCTTTCAGGCCAAATATCAGATCAGATACAGACTGGAGGAGAGCAGCGACTGGAAGGTACAGCAGCTCTCCATCATACGATACCATCATCCTCATTACTGGCACCATCTTCCCACCGCCACACACTCTTGTTTTTGTAGTGCAGATTGTGAGCCAATGTCAGTATCTGAATTCTAAAGCATTAGCAGAGCGGAGCAATGATTAATTACAGCGGTTCAAAAGACAACAGCCATGTTTCAGTAGAATTTGGTCTGTTTGTATTACTTGTCTGAAACGTCATTTCCAGCTGTAGCAGAACAGCACATGGTTTCCAGTCCTCCGGCCACGGAAGAGTCCGGCTAAACTTTAGGGCTTCAAATAAACTTAAGCTTTCTCTGTCCCCATTCCGCTCATATGGATCCAATCAGTTGGCAGCTTTTCCTGAGGCTGGGCAGAGTTGGGTTACATAATCCCCCCCTTTACCCTTCAGAGCAAAATCAAAACATGACAGTGACCATCAAAAGCACATCACAGCAGACGATCCGTTGTTTTCAAAGTGCGTTAGAAAGCCGTATTATCACCCGGGCCGTTCTCAACTGCTTACATAGTCTGTACGACGGGAAATAATTACTCAGCATGCCTGTTACACGCCAACCTGATGATGTTAACATTCTGCCACTCGTCACGTTCCAATAGTAATGACGCTCCTCGGATTACGGAGCCGTGCATATTAACCGTGTTTGTAGCTTTTGAAATGTGAGTCTGGAAATGGAGCGACTGATTCAGGGGAACCGGGATTGTAAATAATTACAGGGGCCCAGGCCGTTCCCACATTCCTGGATCCCGACTCTACCTCTGCTTTAGGAAGCAGGAGGAATCGAGCCTGGCATGGCCCCGTTGATGCTGTCTGCACCCGTGCAATTACTCAATCTGTAATAAGTAACAGATAACAGATTTCCTCTCGGGGTAGTGTTGATGCTCGTGTGTGTATGTAGAGCCAGAAGGCAGGACAATTATTGATGTGTGTGTCCCTGTCTTTGTCTATGATATATGTTGGTGTATCCCACAGGAGCACAAAAGGGGGGAAATTTCTTTGTTGTTCTTCTTTGTAGATGAGCTTGTGTGAACTTGCTTAAGGATTTTGAAAGTGAATGGCTTTTTTCTTCCTATAGAGAACATTAAATATGCCCGTTAGGGTAACGGTGTGTGTGTGTGTCTGTGTGGCCGCTGTAGGTGTTTGATGTAACAGACTGTTTTGGGTGTCTTTCTTTGCAGGTGGTGGATGATGTTGGGAACCAGACTTCCTGCAGGCTGGCGGGGTTGCGGCCGGGCACAGTGTATTTTGTGCAGGTGCGCTGTAATCCGGTAGGGATTCTGGGATCTAGGAAAGCAGGGATTTGGAGTGACTGGAGTCACCCCACTGCAGCCTCAACACCACACAGTGGTAAGAGAAATATCATTTACGCTATCCTTGCAAACTTTTTTGGAAGTTTACCATGCTATTTCTTAAAAGTACCAGGTAAATACCATGGTAAATATCAAAGTACAGTGGTTTCGCTTTGCTTTTTTTTGCAGGGGACCTATAACGCCCCTTTCACAAGATGTAATATGAGTCTCTGGTGTCTCCAGAATGTGTCTGTGAAGTTTCAGCTCAAAATACCCCACAGATCATTTATTATAGCTTGTCAAATTTGCCCCTATTTGGGTGTGAACAAAAACACGCCGTTTTTGTGTGTGTCCCTTTAAATGCAAATGAGCTGCTGCTCCCTGCCCCCTTTCTAGAAGAGGGCGGAGCTTTAACCGCTCGCGCTTTGGTTTCTCTCAACAAAGCCGGAGAATCTCACGCAGCCAAAATGAGGATTGTCAGTAACAATTATTGTGTTTGAATATCCATTCATGCAGATCATGAAATTATAATTGTTTTAATCTTGGACTGGCCTAGCAGTCTTGCAGTGAAATAGGGAAAATATGAGTTTGATTCCAGCTCGCCTTATTTACCAAATATTTCCTGCCTTATTTAACTGTTTTTGTTATCAAAAATAGCAGAAATCCCAAAACCAACATAGAAAAGAAATACATCTAGCCAGGGTCTCTAGTTAAATGGTAGCAGCGAGAGTTGGATTGAGATGTTGCCTTCGCTGACCTTCATCATATTTTCACATTTTGGAAGTGCCGTGCCGTCCATACGATAATCAGATACATATTTCGGAGACGATGCTCAGTCCAGCAGACACCAACTAGCACATGCAACGCATTACTTCAGTCATACATCTCCCCATTTTGTGGCTTGCCAGAGAGCAACGGGGGAGTGTTGGATGTATTTTTTCAGAGGATTGTTTCTGGAGATTAACAGATTAACTCCTCTGCACATTAACTCTTCTGGGGCGGCCCACATCTGGAGCTCAGAAACATGCTGTTTATTTAAAATGGAAAAGGATTTATTTTTATCCCAACTTGTGTTTGGTTGGCTGTGTAAACTGTGGCCTGTATCTGTGATAAGCTTGATGTGTGCACGATTGTCTCCCTGGATGGACGCGTGTTGATTTCTGTCTTTCGCCCTGCAGAGCGACTCCTGACGGGGTCATGTGACTCGAAGGCAGGGCAGCAGAACTCCACGCTGCGGCGGGACTTGAAGCAGTTCTTCGGCTGGGTGCGCAAACACGCCTACGGTTGCAGCGGTATGAGCATCAAACTTTATGATCAGTGGCGGGTCTGGCTGCAGAAATCCCACAAAACACGCAACCAGGTAGGTAAGGAGATTTTCCTTCGCATTCTACTTGTTTTTAACTCACACCCCATTAATCATGGTTTAAGAGTCTGGTTTTCTTCAGCTTTCGGTTCTTTGACCGTGTTATGCCAGGATATTTGCTCTCATAACACTGTGAGACTGGATCCATTGCCTTGAGTTATTGGAGTTACCCTAGTTAATTGAATTAAAGTGCTTCTTGTGTTATTGTACTGAGTTTCCTGTGTTTTGCTCGGTAACCACAGAAGTAAATAACACCAGGCAACTCATATGATTTCAGGTAACTTTTCATAAACCATTGAAGTAAACCGGACTGTTTAAATAAACTTCAGTAATGACGTTTCATTCAACATATGTATTTTGTTCAGAGCTCACATCTGTCAGATTCCACAGTAATCTTGTTTTGGAAATGACAGGGATTGTCGTTCGCTCCAAAATATTCCCAGCAGAGACTATTTGCGAAAAATACAAAAAAAAACTAGGGCTGTCAATGTCAACACATTAAAGGGATAGTTCATCCATCATAAAAGTAATCCATACGACTCCAGGTGGTTAATAAAGGCCTTCTGAATTGAAGTGATGGGTTTTTGTAAGAAAAATATCCATAACTATAACTTTGTAAACTGTAATCGCTAGCTGTAATCACCATCGTTTTTCTATGGAAACACGCGGTAGACGGGCATGTATGACCGTTGTGTCTTTTGCAGCATCTCGTGCATGACGGCGTTCTAAAAACGTGGCACTCAAGTTAAAATCAATTTTAAAAAACTTTCGAGACCTTGCGTTTTTCTACCTGCATCTCGCATTTATCGAAGCAAAAAAGCATTCTGTATGAACGAGCCCTCACGCATTCGCGCGTTAAAATATTTTAACACAAATAATGCAAATTAAGCATGTGAAATTGCATCATTAACATGATTTACATCACGCAGTTAGATGATCTTTTAGAAGTCGGGAGTTTATCGCACTGAGCATCTACAGTGGCGCCAGCACCTGAAACCCTGGAAGGCGAACGTTTCTATTTTAACCCTTCAATAAGTTGATTTTGCTTCTCTGTTTGTGATCAGAAAGTTTTCAGTCCAATGATGCAGTAAGCAAATTCATTCAAACAATCAGTCCAAAACAGCGCTAATGGAAAGAAAACCAGGCTGATTACATCATCAGAGATGACAGAGAGAATAGAGACTTATGTTGTGTTTTCAGTGAATTATTTACTCCTGTGTGTGTTGCACTTTAAAACACGAGCTCTGTCAAATTCTGTGATTGTTTCTGAAGAGCGCGAACCCTCACGCATCGCGCTGAGTATAGCCAAACTATGCAAACTACGTTTCTCGGCTGGATAAAGCAAACTAGCGTCTCGCTAGTAAAGTTTTGATGGATGCGGATTGTAATCAATTGCAACTTGTCTGAACTGCAAACAAGATCTTTGCTGTTGCACTGTACACATACAGTACACCGTGAATTCTAAAAAAGTTTCTGTAATATTTGGTGCTTTGATGTGCATACATTTATGAATTATATGGACTCCTTATATCATTTGGTTACTTGGTGTACTTTTTGAATCTTCAAGTGTCCTTTTTGGGAAAGACACCTAAATTTACCTTGAAAAATACTTTTGTGTGAATCAAACTTCTTTGATGGTTTACTTTGCTGGGTATAGCAAATGTTGACAAAATGAACGTGTTAAACAAGACAAATGGTGTATGCGTAATTTGATTAAAAACTACAGTCTACATTATATCAGATGATCTGCCGTCACGTCGTGACGTTACCAATAAAAGATAAGCCTGTATAGAATATCTACATCTCTAAACCGCAAATATGGCTTTTTTAACTATCATTTTTTGCCATCGCAATCCGTGCAGGAACCCTCATCTCAGATTGTTTTTGAATGGCTATTTGAAACCTTTTGTGTTCTGGGGCGTTTATCTGATTACTGTAATATTGTCTGCTTTCAGGTTCTTCAAGGAGATAAATCATAGCACGTCGCTCCTGGCAGGCAGAACATTTAACAACAACATCACACTGTGGAAGAATTCACATTTTCCAGACCACTGCTTGGCTCAGTGCAAGAAAGTCAAAGTACAGCTGGACTCAAAACGGGATGTTCAAACGACAAAAGGTGACGGGCATTTGGTCCCTGGGACACAGATTGAATTGTGCAGTTCTCTATAGTGCCTTATTATACAGGAAAACAAACTGAATCATGTCACGTGGACTATATCCGTGGAGACAAGTTCTTGATCGTGTCGGGGAGCGATTAATTACAGGTCATAATTTGCACATTTACTTAGATGACGGCTATGCACGAGCCAGACGTGACACATGGTCTTTACGTGGACCTGTAACGTTTTCAGATCTTGCTAACTTTAGCCAACCTGTATGTTAAAAAGGTTCCTCATGGACAAATGGAAAATGCCTGGATGTTTTTCAGCCAACGGTTTGTGTAACTTCAAGACTGGAAATGAATAGTCAGACCATCCAGTTTCACCAAAGGTACCTTTCATGAATGTTGGAGTGTGTCAGTTGTGACTATACTAAAGAATCTGACAGGTATACCTCACAGAACAACTTGCCACTTTTAGTCTCCTATTTCTAACCGGTAGTTGTTGCAATGCAATGCTGAACATATCAATACATAGAAACAGACCTATGAAACTGACATTCACTATATTCAGGATCTACACCACGACAAAGTTAACATGTTGGAAACATAGAGTGGACTCATAAAACGGCCATTTAATGAATGGAGAGGAAAGTTTTGGCCAACCGATGTTGCGGTTACAGAACTGTAACTGTGTTTGTAGCATTGAACTGTTTGAAAATAATTTTATGTATTGAGACATTTTACTGCTTTTATTTTTGTACTGAATTGTATCCGCATATTTAAATTTAAAGTTATGTTTTGTCTCTTTAAGTTAATTGTAGGTAGATTATATTATTATTGACTGAATTGTTAAACCCTAATATTGTTTATAAAATCCTTCTTTGAGATGAAACTTATGAACTTTTGAACTTTTTGACAGAAAAATAAGTCAGTATTTTTGTCTTATAAACATATCTAGAAATCATACAAAGCAGGATAATTCCACTTGTTGTCAAAAGTACCGACTTCGATACCAAGTACTGAAATGTAAAAAATGTGATGCTTTGAGCGCTGTTGAGCAGATTCATAATCACCTCTGATTGGCCATTGTGTTCATGCACTCATCAGATATGTCTGTGATTGGGTAGAATAATCAACGCATGGGAGCGTTTAAAAAGCACACGGAAGTGTTTGAATTTGAAAGCGTTTTGAAAGCAGGAGTGTTTGAAAGCAGGCGTCTAGGATATCAAACAATCCCGTGTGTAAGCGCTCCGTTAAGAGCATCAAAGATGTCTATTTACAACATGCTTTGAAGAGTTGATCATTGTAGGCAATCACAGATGTATCTGTTGAGCGTGTGAACTCAATGGCCAATCAGAGACATATCTGTTGAGCGTGTGAACTCAATGGCCAATCAGTGACATATCTGTTGAGCATGTGAACTCAATGGCCAATCAGAGACATATCTGTTGAGCGTGTGAACTCAATGGCCAATCAGAGACATATCTGTTGATCATGTGAACTCAATGGCCAATCAGAGACGTATCTGTTGAGCGTGTGAACTCAATGGCCAATCAGAGACATATCTGTTGAGCGTGTGAACTCAATGGCCAAACAGAGGCGTATCTGTTGAGCATGTGAACTCAATGGCCAATCAGAGACATGTCTGTTGATCATGTGAACTCAATGGCCAATCAGAGACATATCTGTTGAGCGTGTGAACTCAATGGCCAATCAGAGACATATCTGTTGAGCGCGTGAACTCAATGGCCAATCAGAGACATATCTGTTGAGCATGTGAACTCAATGGCCAATCAGAGACATATCTATTGAGCATGTGAACTCAGTGGCCAATCAGAGACATATCTATTGAGCATGTGAACTCACTGGCCAATCAGAGACATATCTGTTGAGCGTGTGAACTTAATGGCCAATCAGAGACATATCTATTGAGCATGTGAACTCAATGGCCAAACAGAGGCGTATCTGTTGAACATGTGAACTCAATGGCCAAAGAGAGGCGTATCTGTTGAACATGTGAACTCAATGGCCAAACAGAGGCGTATCTGTTGAACATGTGAACTCAATGGCCAATCAGAGACATATTTCGTGCCGAAGTCGGTACTTTTGACTACACTTCTTCAGAATTTATTTTAAGATAGTAAGACTTGTTTTCAGAGACCACATATGTTTGTATTTCTTGTTTTAAGCTTTAAGATCAACACATTTTGTTAGATGTATGCTTAAACAAGTAAAAAACAATTAGGGTAAAAATAAATAGTTTTACATCTTTACTTTTTACAACTTACTCTGAAAACAAGACTATTTTTCAAGTCAATTTTTTTCCCACAAGGTTATTTATGTGTATGGATGTTTAGATATTTTTACTTAGAAATCAAGACAACAATACTGGTTTTGAAACATGTTTTTAAGAAGTACAAAAATTCCAAACAGATCCAGAAATGGCAGTAATCACAACCGCACAAAGCAGAAGTGTTTTGCCAGAGCGTGATTCTCTACAGGGAAGAAGATGAATGTGTGTAGAGCAGTTGTCTGGTTAAATTAGCGCTCTTACACTGGCCTCTTCCACGGTCAGTATTTCACTTTTCCCTAAGTGACAGCCACAAAGAACAAAAAATAAAACGCTTTAGGCCATTGGGTTTAGAGTCCTTAACATTTTAGCCGTGTGATTTCTTGACATTCAAATAAATACGGTTCATAAAATAAAATACGGTCTATGCTCTTCTAACTGTAACCATAATCCCGAGTACTATTTCACATATAAGTGTTTGTAAAGTGAGTCCTCAAGCACTTTCATGGTACAGAGATCAATAATATGCTCAGTATCAAGTTTCAGAATGACATTCCCTGCTTTTTATTTAAAGCTCGTGAGGTATCAAACTCTTGGAGTGTATGTTGATGATGAGCAGCTATATGCAAACCAGGTGACGGATCTGTTTAGATGCTTAATTTTCTCAACTCAAGGGTAACTTGACCTACGGTTCTTTAGTCCTCTCCGACTGCATGCCAGAGGTCAGCTGTAGTGTTACCCACTTCTACATGAGTCTGAAGATACAGCAGGTTAATGTTTAATGTCCGCTCACTGGTCAGGGATGATGTCTCTGCTTTCACCAGACACACTTTCTTACATTTGACACAGTATTTCATCGGTTTAGAGCTGTTTTAAAGCAATGCATCACTAGTTTGAAGCAGCTTCACACTGTTAAATCAGAGTAACGTGATACGGGACGTCCTACTGTAAAACTATGCCACAGAAACGAGAGCAGGTTCCAGACGTTTCATTTGTTTTGAATACTGGTTGAAAGGTGTCCATGGGAACAGCGAGTTTGACGGATTCTATCAATGTAATGTATCCATTTTATGCTTTCTTTATCAGGGTTCACCCACTAAGCTTTTGAACTGTCATTCATTTTCAATAAACAATGGGTCACACTTTATTTAGGTGGTCCACATTCTACTGACTATAAGTAACTTTACAACTACATGTCAACTTATTCTATTAACCCGAACCATAACCTAACACTCTACTAATACTCTGATGAGAGTTAGTTTACATGTAGGTGCAAAGTTACTTATAGTTAGTAGAATGTCTAAAGTGGACCCTGAAATAACATGGAAGCTCGT
Source organism: Anabarilius grahami (assembly GCA_003731715.1). Lineage (NCBI taxonomy): Eukaryota > Metazoa > Chordata > Actinopteri > Cypriniformes > Xenocyprididae > Anabarilius > Anabarilius grahami. Next base: position 1,637,931 of record RJVU01061481.1, read on the forward strand.
TTCTGGCACTAAATAAAAAAATGTAAAAGGTAATTGCGACTTTTTATCTCGCAATTCTGACTTTATATCATGCAATTCTGACTTTATAACTCTCAATTCTGACATTGTCTCGCAATTCTGACTTTATATCTCGCAATTCTGACTTTGTCTCACAATTCTGACTTTATAACTCACAATTCTGACTTTATGTCTCGTAATTGACTTTATAACTTACAATTCTGACTTTGTCTCGCAATTGACTTTATAACTAGCAATTCTGACTTTATAACTCACAATTCTGACTTTGTAACTCGCAATTCTGACTTTATATCTCACAATTCTGACTTTGTCTCACAATTCTGACTTTATATCACACAATTCTGACTTTATAACTCACAATTCTGACATTGTCTCGCAATTCTGACTTTATATCTCGCAATTCTGACTTTGTCTCACAATTCTGACTTTATAACTCACAATTCTGACTTTATGTCTCGTAATTGACTTTATAACTTACAATTCTGACTTTGTCTCGCAATTGACTTTATAACTAGCAATTCTGACTTTATAACTCACAATTCTGACTTTGTAACTCGCAATTCTGACTTTATATCTCACAATTCTGACTTTGTCTCACAATTCTGACTTTATAACTCACAATTCTGACTTTATAACTCACAATTCTGACTTTATAACTCGCAATTCTGACTTTATGTCTCGTAATTGACTTTATAACTCACAATTCTGACTTTGTCTCGCAATTGACTTTATAACTAGCAATTCTGACTTTACTGTATATCACGCAGTTCTGAGAAAAAAATGTTAAAAAATTACCTTTTTTTTTTTTTTCATGGCGGAAAACAAGCTTCCATAAAATAAAGTGTAAAAAAAAATGTCATTTTAAAATTGTTTGGCCTGGAAATCACACTTTTGAAAGTTCCGGATATTTCCTTAAAAATTATGAATGTTGCGAAAATATTTCAGTAACACTTTACAATAAGGTTTTATTAGTTAACTAGATTAGTTTAACATGAACTAACAACAAACAATACCTTTACTGCATTTATAAATCTTAGCTAATGTTAATCTCAACATTTACTAATACATTTACATTTATTCATTTGGCAGATGCTTTTATCCAAAGCGACTTACACGTGAGGAATACAACAAGTTCAAAATCAATCAAAAGTTGCATCTGTTAATAATGCACTTTGAACTCACATTTTTATTATCTAACATTAGTAAATGTTGTATTTCTACTACTAACTAATGTTGACTAATCAGACCTTATTGTAAAGTGTTACCAATATTTTTATATCACAAGTTGATGGAATGAAGTATTTGAGGTGGATTTTAAAGAATAAAGTGGTTCTATTAGTAATTTCACACAGTTGTTGACTGTCTCACATTGTGTAATTAGTTCATTAGCTGTCGATTACACAGAAGTTGCCAAGGTGTAAGTGCAGGTGTTCTTTTGTACTCGGTGATGGATGTTTGGAAATCTGTTATGCGTAAAGATATTGAGATGGAAGTTCTTGTAGCCTGGACAAGGATAAGGTTTCTTGTGCTTGTACGATTCATTTATAATTCAGGCCGCAGTTGTATCTCTCCAGTGTGTCTAAACTGAAACTTCAACCTTTACTGGACCTCCTTGAACACTCTTGCTGCCGATTTTGCTGTCGGTTCTTTAAGCTAGCCAGAAAATATAATCGGCATGGGGGAAGTGGTGAGACGGCGGCCCATCATCGCTGGCAGGGAACGAGGTGAGTTTGTGACTGACTGCTCATTTCAGGAGATTCATTTGTGGAAATGATTGTGTCGAAAGCATTATTCAGCAAAGCGAGGAGATCTGACGATTTATTTTAGCGCAGGGCTTTGTAAGTAGTTCAGACATGCACCGCATGCTCCTCTTTGGCTCCTGAGAGTGGATTGGCAGTTTGATGAAAGAAACTGTCAGTTCGGTCTTTTATTGCAACACCTGCTTGTATCATTCTGAGAATAGAACTTCTTTTGTCTGTTTCAAAGCTTTGAAAAGGTGTGACATTTAACTGTGTAACAAAATTCAAACGATTTCAAATGAACGTTTACAGCCAGGGTTCTCCTGGACTTTAGAAATGTGCGCAGCATGTGTGACCTTTTATGTCTCGCATGAATCACATTCCATAGTTTTATTTTAGATTCAATAAAAAAGGAAATGACTCTGAGGAATGCAGATAGCAGATGTATAACTTACATTGTCTGACAAAATTAATCAGCCATATATCTGTAATCAGTTATTACTGTACAATCATTTATAAACAATGTTATTCTAGTATTATTTATATACTATTATAGGTTTTTTTATTAAAATTTTGAATTTGTTTTCATTTTTATATTTTTTAGGTTTTCATTTTTAGTCATTTTATTATGTAATATAATATTATTATTTAGACTTAATTTATTTTTATTTCAGTTTTTGTTTTTATTTCCAGTCAGTAATTTTGTTTTNTTTGTGTGTGTTTCAACAAACTTATTTCAGTTTTGAATTGTTTTCATTCAAGTTTTTCCATCTTTATTTAATTAAGTAAAAATAATAGTTAATAGTTCTAGTCTAGTGATAATAACTTTGCTTATACAACCATAATTTATTTATTAATTACCTTTATTTTACCCGTAAGTCCCATTGGTAATACAACAAGTTTTCTTTTCTTTTTTTTACCCCACATAATGATAACCAATACAGTATTTACTAATTGTTTTCCATGAATTACCCAACACAGTTCCAGTAATAAATGCTAAAAGGGGTGACACTTTATTTTAAGGTGACATAGTTATGTATTACTTG
>RJVU01061481.1:1640774-1657156 GCA_003731715.1 Anabarilius grahami
TTTTCTGTGATTAATCATGATCACATCTAACATTAAAGTTTTTAATATATTTTTATATTGTAAAAATTTCACATTTAATCTCCAAATTAGATAAAAACAACATAAAGACTATATTTTAAATATTTGATCTAACAGGAAATATACAGAAACTGAATAAAGTTATCAAACACTTCACAGTCTTTACTGCATAAATTAGATATAGAATAATCCTTATTAAAGCTATTCAGTCGAGAGCAGTGAGTGATTTTCTCTTTGTCTTTTGTTCTTTGATTATCATTAATGACACAGACTGCAGCAGGTTTATTAGGCTGCTGTCACTTTAAGAGCTGCCACACATGTATTACATTTCCTCAACACTTTTTACGTTCATTTAAGACTTTATTTAACTCATGTGAGACTGTGCTTACAAGGATACTCCACAAAACCAGCATTTTGGCATAATTTGTGTGGCCATTCAAGCATAAAAGAGAACATGCTGTTTTCGTGCATGTGTCTTTAAATGCAAATGAGCTGCTGCTCCCCGCCCTGCTTTCCAGAAGAGTAATAACAGTAAATTATGCATAACTAACTTAGTAACTAACACTAAGCATAACTCCTAGTAAGTACGTGTAGTTAATTAATATTACTCAGTACTTATTTGAGTAACTGCATCACCTTAAAATAAAGCGTAACCCTAAAAGGCTCTGCACAGCTTGTTTTTGTGTGTTCCTGCAGGACCCGGTCCCGGGCGTTACGCTCTTCCGCCCACTATCGGTTACATAAACCACGACTACACCAAACCCAGCAGTCCAGCCTATTCCTTCCACAGCCGCATGAGCAGCAACAGTGAGTGACACGACATGAAATCAGACACTTCTCACGCTGACAGATGACATGATCCACTCAACTAATGCTGGGTTTAATCACTCGAGAATGCTTTTAACATGCTTGTTCATGCAGAAAATACATATATATCAACATGACACTTGTATGGACCCATAATTTTATACATTAATTGGTGTCTGCAGCGCTGTACTGAAATAGTAGGTGGATTTACACTCAGGCACACACTTACACGCCTAATTAGTGACATGTAACACTTGTTTGGAAGGAGTTGGAGCGGGTTGAGAACACCCAGTTTGATCAAAGTATTAATACACATCTGGACTTTATATCACAAACAACGGCATGCAATAAAATGATAAATGTGATTTCTCTGGCGTATTAAACTAATAAAATCCATATGCTTGATTTTGATCCATTTTAATTAATGTTAAAAAGCATTCGAACAGTAGAGCGCTGCGAGGAGCGCTTGAGCCTAATTCAATTCATGTTGCTTTACTTGTCTACCAAATGCAAATTAGTAAATTCTGCTTGTTTTCCCATAATGCTGTTTTTGAATAGTGGTGTCAGTGGATTCCAGTCCAGGACCGCAGTATCATATAGATGCCAAAATGACACGCTTTGGCAAAGACGGTACGCCATCGTACTCCATGCTGGGTAGAAAGAAGAAGACAGGTGGGTTTTCATCTGATCTGATCGTTTTTATTAAACATATCCGTTTATTATTGTATCAAGAACATTTTCATAACTCTTAAAGTCCAGGTTGTTAATTGATCAAATCAATTATCAAATCATGCCAAATAAATTCTTTATCACCCTCTCACTGTGGTGTGAATGATGAAATAAACCACTTACTGTAAATATTGTATTGGAATATATGTTGTTTCTATATACACTCTAAAAAATGCTGGGTTAAAATCAACCCAAGTTGGGTTGAAAATGGACAAACCCAGTGGTTGGGTTAAATATTTGCCCAACATGCTGGGTAGTTTTATTTAACCCAACTATTGTTTAAAATGACTGTCTGGCTTAAAATGAACCCAAAATAGGTTGGAAATTAAAAATCAGACACATAATTACTAGAGGCAACAATAATAATCAAAAGGTGAACATTTATTAATAAGCAATTTAAAAATATTTATTGTTTAATTATTATTCATTAAACTTATTAATAAATGTTAATTTCCAACATCCATTAGGTTCATTTTAAGTGAGCAACCCATTCGCTGAGTTAAAACAACCCATTTGTTGGGTTAAAACAACCCAATCGCTGAGTTAAAACAACCCATTTGTTGGGTTAAAACAACCCAATCGCTGAGTTAAAACAACCCAATCGCTGGGTTAAAACAACCTAATCGCTAAGTTAAAATAACCCATTTGTTGGGTTAAAACAACCCATTCGCTGAGTTAAAACAACCCAATCGCTGAGTTAAAACAACCCATTTGTTGGGTTAAAACAACCCAATTGCTGAGTTAAAACAACCCAATCGCTGAGTTAAAACAACCCATTTGTTGGGTTAAAACAACCCAATTGCTGAGTTAAAACAACCCAATCGCTGGGTTAAAACAACCTAATCGCTGGGTTAAAACAACCCAATCGCTGAGTTAAAACAACCCAATTGCTGAGTTAAAACAACCCAACCGCTGGGCTAAAGCAACCCAACCGCTGGGTTAAAACAACCCAATTGCTGAGTTAAAACAACCCAACCGATGAATTAAAACAACCCAACCGCTGGGTTAAAACAACCCAATCGCTGAATTAAAACAACCCAATCACTGAGTTAAAACAACCCAATCGCTAGGTTAAAGCAACCCAACTGCTGGGTTAAAACAACTCAATTTCTGAATTAAAACAACCCAATCGCTGAGTTAAAACAATTTTTAATTCAACTTGGGTTGTTTTTAACCAAGCATTTTTTTAGTGTACATAATCAGTATTTTTAAATCAATAGTTTTAAATGTATCTATTAGTTTATTATCTAAATTAATTTATGACATTCACAGTTTTTTATGGGATTGTAGGTCTTTCACTCATAAAGCCACAGACTTTCAAATTTTCAAATTTTTGCTTCAAATCAAAGTTTGTAATGTTGATTCTCTCTACAGCTGGCTGGTGTGATTCATGGCTTATAACTCTGTAACAAAGACTTTTTAAAAATCCCTATGGGAAAAATGAATGGGAAAAGTACTTCCAGAAGCCAGGCTTCTGATAAAGTGGGCGGGTCTGTTACACTCTGTGAGATTAAATAAGGCGGGGCTTGATTTGATTAATCTGTGATTGGTTCTGTTGTGATAATGGGTATTGCCAGAATGTAGGGGTTGAAAAAGAGAAACTGTTAATGTCAGCTGAAATTTTTTTTAATTTTTTCCTTTTGGAATAAAGGCCGGGACACACCAAGTAAACTATACTGAAGTATTTAAAGTGGTGTGTTCAAGTGCAGCTTTTTGTGTCCCGGGCTTAAACATGCACTGATGAATCTTGCACAACACGAATGGTCATGTGTATTTAGAAAGTACTGTAAATAGCGTCATATTTCTGTCATCTTCACTTGACATACACAATCATATAAAGCAGTTGTGGATTCTCTGTTCCTGACCAGCTGGTTCATTCCAGACTCCTGGACCGGGAGCCTACAGTCCTGAGAAAGCTCCACCTTTGAACTTTCACCACAGACCTCCGTCTTACACCATGGCCTTCCGGACGCGCTACCGCAGTGTGGATCCCGTACCCGCGCCCAACCGCTACACCTTACCCAACCTCTTCGGCTCCCACGTCCCAAACAAATCCTCCAGCGCCAGCTTCAGCATGTCAGCGCGCAGGACAGCCGGCGGCCCGTCGGAGGATCTGTCCATGACCCCAGGGCCCGGCCGCTACAACAGCACCGACCCCAGTGTTTACTTGAACAGACAGCCTTCTTTCTCCATGCAAAGCCGTCACAATATTCCCATCGATGCCTCGCGGAAGCCTGGCCCAGGCACGCACAGCCCGGAGAAGGTGACGGCGCACCTGCCTCGCCCTCCGTCGTTCTCCCTGGGTGTCCGTCATTCCGAGTTTGTGACGCCGCTGATTGTTGATGTATTAGACTGAATCCATGCGATGCTAAAAACAGGATTTGGCTGTTTAGATGTTAAGGGAGAAAATGAAGTCGAGTATCAGGAACAGTCACAGTCGGCGATAAAACGGTATCGGTATTAATCAACGGTATCGATAGCGATAGAATTAATGTTCGATATAGACCTTCTGTAGCTCCGCCTCTGTTCAACGCTGCGCTTGTTGTGTGAAGATGAGAAATGATTTATGAATGAGCCGCTCATTTGAAAAGACATCTGCTTCGGACATTACAATGCTATTTAACAAGTTGCTGCTGTGAGGTTCGGTTGCGCCGTCACCATGTGACATCAGAACACACAAACACGTGAAAATGAGGCGATGAGGGGATTATGAATATTAAAGTACATGGTTTAATCTAACAGCCAATCACACAGCAGAAATAAACTCAACAACAGCTACTCATGTTCTGTGTGTCAGTGTTAATGAGTGCCGTAGTTTCGTCTGCTACACAAACTCAAACAAGCGTGACGCCAAATGAGCCGCTTTGACTTCACAGGCTTTTTACCATTTCATTTGAGAAAAACTACCGTCAAATACACGCCGAAACTGAGCCTAAAAGATCTTCACGACAAACCGTCAAAATAAAAGTTCAGTTTAACTTGAAGAAGTAATGACAGAAATATATTACAATTATATACTAAAATGTCATTCTTAAATTTATGGTAATAATATTAGTATAAAAAAAATAAATACAATTTACACTTCTGTTGTGCAGTATCTAATCTGATCAAAAATAAAAATGCAATGTTTGGTTGTAAGTTAATTGTTATATTTTCAATTGATTACATTTTAAAAGATTGATTAAACTGTTATTAATTTATTTAATTAGACACCATTTTTGATGATAAATTTGTAATAAATCTCAAACTTTATGGAATTCAGGGGAAAAAAATGAATAAATGGGAAATAGAATTTAGGGAAAATAAAATGGATTTCATGGGGCCCTAAATTAAACATTAGCTATACTCTGTGGAGTTTAATTTTAAACAAACAAGTTATGTTTCATTCATTCTCTAGCTCTAACAAATGGAAGCTTGTTTCCACCATGAAATAAAAAATAAACAAGGTAATCGCTACCTTTTATCTCAAAATTCTGACTTTTTCCTCAAAATTGCAAGATTTAAAGTCAGAATTGTGTGATTAAAAACTCGTAATTGTAGGAAAAAAGTTAGAACTGCAACTTTATATCACTCAGTTCTGACTTTATAACTCACTATTTCAAATTTAAATCTCGCAGTTTGAGAAATAAAGTCAGAATTGTGAGATAAAAAGTTGCAATTACCTTTTAAATATTTTTTTCTATTTGGTAACAGAAACAAGCTTTCCATACTAACAAATATGTGGAAAACATTTCCTTCCCCATTAATGGTAAATTAATATTTTGATCATATTTTTGGCCATATCACCCAGCCCTGATTTTGTGAAGAAATTTATTTTATTCAATTTCAATTCATGTGGATTATTTAATTTTTGTGTGAACTATTCCTTTAATTACTTTCTGAATGGGTTTATAATAATTGCTATTATTATTTGAAAACTAAAACAATTAAAAATCATTTTTGTTAATTGAAATAAAGCCGAAATAAAAGTGCTAAAATGACTAAAGCTAAAACTTAAATAAAAATAAATATTTAAAAAATGACATAAGCATAGCAAACTTAGATCAACAAAAATCTAAACGTAAACTAACCTTAAAATAAAAATAAACTTGAATTAAAACTAATTCTAAATATTACTAAATACTATAATAGTGTATAAATAATACAACAAAACACCACTTATAATAGAGGGTTAGATTGGTAAAACACTAATATACTTAAAGGCTTTTAAAACCTTTATTTTATTAAAAACAATCAAACAAAACTACAGATTTGTTAGTAAATCAGAACTGTCATAAATTTGTGTCCTTCTTTTGCTGCTTGATAAAGTGTGATTTTATTGTTTCACAAACCAGTAATAAAGTTTAGATAAGAACTCTTGAAATGCTTTCAAGCTTTGTGATTATTTGCAGGTGGAGCTTCTGTATTTTTCAGATTAATAACATTCTGCACATTGAGCTCGCATGTTGATTATCATCGCCTTTATAAACAGTCACCCTTCTGGTACCAATAATAAACATCTAAACACTGCTNAGCTGAAATAAAAGTGCTAAAATGACTAAAGCTAAAACTTAAATAAAAATAAACTTGAATTAAAAACTAATTCAAAATATTACTAAATACTATAATAGTGTATAAATAATACAACAAAACACCACTTATAATAGAGGGTTAGATTGGTAAAACACCAATATACTTAAAGGCTTTTAAAACCTTTATTTTATTAAAAACAATCAAACAAAACTTTTCTTTACAGATTTGTTAGTAAATCAGAACTGTCATAAATTTGTGTCTTTCTTTTGCTGCTTGATAAAGTGTGATTTTATTGTTTCACAAACCAGTAATAAAGTTTAGATAAGAACTCTTGAAATGCTTTCAAGCTTTGTGATTATTTGCAGGTGGAGCTTCTGTATTTTTCAGATTAATAACATTCTGCACATTGAGCTCGCATGTTGATTATCATCGCCTTTATAAACAGTCACCCTTCTGGTACCAATAATAAACATCTAAACACAACTGCTCTGGTTGATTAGTGATTCGTGGTGTCAGTTGATGGGTATAGTGGCTTGTATCGGAGCACTCCAGTCACTGCTCCGCCCGTCATCCAGGAAGTCCTTCGCAGATATTTGGATGTAATAAGTCCTTCCCGCCACCAGTCCACTCAGAACCATTTTGTTAGACTCATACGGGCCAAGCTTGAAAACAGAGAGAATAAGATGTATAAATACTGCTTTAATTGTTCTTCAAAGCTATGATTGTAGACTGTCTACAGGAATCTCACAGTTCTGGCCGTCTCAGGTTTGCCCCAGTGGAATCTGACGGTGTATTTCAGGAGAAAGTTGACGGGGTCCGGCCAGGTGGGTGGAGGAGCCCACTGAACAGACAGCTTCCTGCCCGGCATTACCATTACGCTCGCATTCACCGGAGGATCGGGTTTCACTACAACACAACCACAGACAAGAATTAAAACACTCATTCATGGCAGAGGCATCCAGATGTGAACATTGATAAGCAGCAAAATTTTTCTAGTAGCTTGCGAAAGTGTTCAAACCCCTTCATTTTTTCACATTTTGTTGTTTCTGCCTTACGTTAAACTACTTTAAATGATTTTTTCACATCAATCTACACTTCATTCACCATAATGACAACAAGAAACAGATCTGTGATGACTTTGCAAATTTATTACAAGAAAATGTGAAAAAAAATACATTTGAATACTTTCACAAGCCACTGTAAATATTCATGTGCATGAATATCTTTTCAGATTTTTCCCCCCGTATTGATTATATGATTGATTAGCCTATATAATATTTAAAAATAAAAATACAGACTGTTTGCAAACCAGTGGAATAAAGGGAACGGTACAATGAAAATCTCACCTATCTGCTCAAAAATAAATGGCCACACGTATGTTGTGCTTCCCAGAGCATTAACAGCTGTGATGTTGAGAAGAGACGGTTCTCTGGCGAAGATCTCCAGGTCCTCCAGCACACACTGCCTGTCTCCTTCTGCCCATTTCTGACACTGACGGGCACTTGAGAGTGGCTCTGAAAAGCTCCTAAATTTAAATTCAGAAGCAAATATTCTGAACTACACAGCAAAATCTCCAGAGTTAAATCAACTCTGCTCAGAGTACATATGGTCCCTCTCTAAATAGGGTTAAAATAACACTAAAGCAGAGTTAAAGTTAATGAGATAATTAAGCAATTAATTAAGTAATAATTGCACATTAGTGATGAACACCTGCTGTTAACAAGCAGAATCACTGAAGAAAAGAGAAACACAAGAACTACAACTGACTTCAGTCACAGCCTTATTAATTGCTTAATTATCTCATTAATTTAACTCTGCTTCAGTGTTACTTTAACACTATTTAGAGAGGGACCATATGTACTCTGAGCAGAGTTGATTTAATTCTGGGGATTTTACTACATTTTAAATTTCATCAAATATATACATATACAATTCAANTCTAAATAGTGTTAAAATAACACTAAAGCAGAGTTAAAATTAATTAGATAATTAAGCAATTAATTAAGTAATAATTGCACATTAGTGATGAACACCTGCTGTTAACAAGCAGAATCACTGAAGAAAAGAGAATCACAAGAACTACAACTGACTTCAGTCACAGCCTTATTAATTGCTTAATTATCTCATTAATTTAACTCTGCTTCAGTGTTACTTTAACACTATTTAGAGAGGGACCATATGTACTCTGAGCAGAGTTGATTTAATTCTGGGGATTTTACTACATTTTAAATTTCATCAAATATATACATATACAATTCAAACTTTGTATTGTACCAATGCATTTCAATATACTGATACCTGTATGTAGTAATATAATGTGTTGGAAGTATGGGATCTGGAGTCAGTGTCCAGGAACAGATTGCTCTTTTAGGGTAACTTGGAGACCAACAATGCACATTCGGAGAAGAAGGCGGATCTAAATAGAGCAAACAGAATGAAATGTCAGTGTAATTTCAGTTTAAGCTCTCTGACATTTTTAGCAGACTACATCCCACATCAACCTACATCCCACATTTAGAGATACAGTTTGTATGAGGTTTCCATTTGGTTGGTGGCAGGTGTAGGAGCCTCGGTCCTTCAGACTCGTGTTCTGTATGGAGAGAACAGGGCTTGAGACGAGCACTGAGCTGTTGAATCTCCACTCCACCCCTTTTCCCTCTCCGTCAGCGCACGGGATCTTCACAGATGAACCCACGGCTACAAACACTTCTATTGAGGGAGGAAAAGAGACAGGCTTGGACAGATCCAACACGCTCGTGTCTGCAGGAGAGAGAACGAGTGTGTTTCTGAACAAATAAAGCTTACCTCGAACCTCTGGCAGTGCGGTTGTTGCATCTTCTTGGCTAAAAACTCCACTTGTTATGGCTAGTGCTCCAAAAATATATATAAAGCACATTTTTTGGTGTTTGATACTCACAAAACGTAAAGGTTGTGCTTTTATAAAAGAAGAAACTATGTGTGTGTGTAGACACACGCTCGGTTCAAGCGTTCAATGTGGAATTTTGTTAATCATTAGTTGATAAATATGTTTGCGAAAGAAGGCCGGCGCTACTGTTGGGCTGCAGTGTGAAATAAATCCATGTAATCTCAAAGCTGATGTATTTGTTTATTTGGATCATTAGGAACAACAAACACGTTTTAGTGTTTAACAGTTTCATGCAAAATACAATAATATTTGTATTCATGTTGGTTTCAAATGTTTTTGATAAACATTTATATAATTTCCAACAAATGTTTTGATTTAATGACTTTAATAATGTTGTGTATCCACACTCTAAAAACATTTAGGTTAAAAACAACCCAAGTTGGGTTGAAAATGAACAAACTCATGCAGCAAATGGGTTGTTTTAATCCACCAAATGGGTTGTTTTAACCCAGCGATTGGGTTGTTTTAACCCAGCGATTGGGTTGTTTTAACCCAGTGAATGGGATGTTTTAACCCAGCTATTGGGTTGTTTTAACCCAGCGATTGGGTTGTTTTAATCCCGCAAATGGATTGTTTTAACCCAGCGATTGGGTTGTTTTAACCCAGCGAATGGGATGTTTTAACCCAGCGACTGGGTTGTTTTAACCCAGCGAATGGGATGTTTTAACCCAGCGAATGAGATGTTTTAACCCAGCGAATGGGATGTTTTAACCCAGCGATTGGGTTGTTTTAACCCAGAAAATTGACTGTTTTAACCCCGCGAATGGATTGTTTTAGCCCAGCAATTGGGTTGTTTTAACTCAGCGATTGGGTTAAATGTTTGTCCAACGTGCTGGGTAGTTTTATTTAACTCAACTATTGTTTAAAATTGACTATATGTCTGGCTTAAAATGAACCCAAAATAGGTTGGAAATTAAAAATCAGACACATAATTACTAGAGGCAACAATAATAATCAAAAGGTGAAAAAGGTGAACATTTATTAATAAGCAATTTAATAAATGTTTATTGTTTAATTATTATTCATTAAACTTATTAATAAATGTTCATTTCCAACATACTTTGTGTTCATTTTAAGCAATACAATAATTTTTAAACAATTGTTGAGTTAAATAAAACTACCCAGCAGGTTGGGCGAACATTTAATCCATTCGCTGGGTTTGTCTATTTTCAATCCAACCTGGATTGTTTTTATGCAGCATTTGCATGAGTGCATGTGGAAATAAAAAGTAATAATATATTTACCTGAATACATGCCGTTGTACACATTCTAATCATTAGTTTCATAAATGTATATATTTAAAGATCTCTAAAAATTAGTAGGTTCAAAAACGAATTAGGCATGTTTTCAAAAACCCTCTGTGTTCTACATGATGAACTGATAAAATGATGTTTACTACTGCTGGGCCGGTGCAAATAACCACTGATCATTAAAGGGTTAGGGTCAGTTTCCTCAAACAGACACTATGTACGATTAATGTGTCAACAGGTTGTTAGTTGTGTGCTTGCACAGCAGAAACAGGACACGCTTGTGGTTAATAAAATAGATACAATCTAAGAAAATATTGTGACATCAATGCAGAATCCCAAGCACATGGTCAATGACATCAACACCCAGCCGTCCAATCACTGAGTTCACACCTCCAGGTGCACCTTTATCCAGTGTCTTAAAGGCTATATATTTTATCTATCCCATCAATTACAATTTAAACTCACAGTTTACACACGGCAGGATTCAGTGAGCGTTTTCAGCTACCATGTGGACTGTGATATAATGAGGTCAGAATCCTTCTGTAAACAGCACAATGTTCTTGTTTATCGAGTGTGTGGGACTGTTCTCATTCTTCCATGGATTTTCACAATCCTGAGTAAAGACTTAATTCACATAAGCCTCGGAAATGCAACAACTTTAAATAAAAACATGTTTTGCGTTTGAGCTCTTTGGCTGAGACTGAGAGTTAAAGATTAGTATCGGTGAGGACAGATGTGATTAAGGCCATCATTTAATGCGTGAAGGATTTCTGATGAGTTTTAATATCGTTCGAGATGTATGTATAGTCATGTTCTTATGCATTTTGTGACTAAATGATGGAAACTTGTGTTTGCTTTAGTTTAGTTCCCGCTGCCATACCAAAATCTGTAAACAAAAAAGAAATGATTTGTTCTGGGAATAATTTAATGAGATCAAACTGGTTGAGCTTTAAATCAGTGGGAATTTTTAATATCTTCTACAGGCTTTATGCTTCTTGCTGTGTCTTTCTTGTGTCCGAAGCCGAGATGAGGTAAGAAGTATCGACTGCCAGCAAACAAACAATTTCGTTTTTGATTGTTATTGTTGTAAAGGATAAGATGTTATCTACGAGCCTCGTGACATCACGACAGAGCTTTTAAATGATTAAAAACAGAAGCTGAGGAGGAGCGTTTGCTGCATGAACTCCTGATGATCATGTTCTGCAGCAGGATTTGAGTATGGTTTAAATTACATTCTCAATCCCAGATTTTCAAAGTCAACGGAGACCTTTGAACCTACATTTGAGGAAAGAAAGAATGAACAAACAAACTGGGGTCATTAGGCGCCATCTAGTGGTTACTGGGCGTTATTGCAATTTGTTGGGAACTTTTTCAGTGGCCCTGTCGACAGAGAAGACATTTATCCATTTTAAAAAATCATGGTATTTGTTCACACGATGTGAGCAACTCTGAAGGTATGGGAGAGTGGGGTAAGATGAGGCATTTTTTTTACTTATGTGATCCTCAAGATAAGGGAAAATGAGGCAGAAGTACAATGAAAATATTTTAAAGTAATTTCAGGATGTTTCCTATAATTTTAAATGATCCGAAATATGTCTATGACAAAAGGGTTCTAAAAATACGGCTTCTTATAAAAAAAGTGTTCCTCTGGCTCAACTTACCCCAGGTTAGGGGTAAGTTGAGCCGAGTCAGTAGGTGGGTATAAACTGACCATCTAACTGAATCTGAATCAAACCCATATACATTTTTTAAAGATAATTTACCTATTTTAAAAACTCATTTAATAATCAAATTTCCTTTTACAAATATTTCTTTTTTTAAAGCTAAATTAAACAACATAAAACCATCCAAATGAAGTTGAAATTTCAGTATCTTTGATTGTTTGCATTTCTGAAACAATATGTTGAACATCAAAGTTGTAACCTTCCCAAAAACAGACTAAACAGAGCGTTTGTTGGGTAAAATTAAATAAGAATGAATAAATTTCACTGAAATTAATAAATATTTTAGTTAAAAGGTTCTTGACATGGTAGTTTTTCTGCAGTATCGACCATGTTATGCCATTAGGGACTGCAGGTGGAAAGATATATATGATTAAACATCCTCTGGTTCGTATCGGAGAAGGATTTGGTGTACTTGTACACTATTCCTATGAAATAAACTCGAAAATAAAGATAAACTAAACCAGTTATTACATTGAAATGACACCAGTTTAAACTTCAGATTTAACTTAAATGCATTGCCTTATGGTGGGGTCAGTTAAAACGCTGGCTCAATTTACCCCACAGCATTGGCTCACTTTGCCCCATAGCTGCCATTTTAGGAAAAGCTAGCTAGCTTACCAATTCAGAATAATATTTAGCTAAATGACTTGCATGGTTTTATACGTTGATAAATCACCAATATGCATCATAAATAGTTTTAGACCTGGACAAATTTGCTTTGATCTGTTGTGTTAAAATCTTACTTTGACAAGCCAAAAACCATTTTTAAAGTAACTTCCACTCCTCCCATGTGCTTCTCCTTTTCACAGTCTGGCAGAAATGATGGTTCTAAAATATATGGTCACATGACAATAAAATAGTACGGTTGCCAAGAATCAGGGGGTGGGTCAACTTACCCACTGGCTCATCTTACCCCACACCCCCCTATACAGTAAAAGCTTTGTATGAGAAACACTCTGAAATTTAAGTCATTATTTACTCAAATATAATTCGCAGTCGTGTCTGTGACGTGACGCAAAGTGTTTGGCGCCAATGTGTCGTCCAGCGGCGGCATTTTTAATTGAACGTGACGAGGATGGCATTTGTGAGTAACTTCAGAGAGAGGGAAAGACCTTTAGTAAATTAGTTAAATTTAATTTTGTTCCTCAGAATGTTCACACAAAGCTACCGTGTGTCTTCAGAAGACTAGTTTTTGATGTTTTGGTCTTTTTTTGAGCTTGACATTTAAAGTTATCTTCTTTAATTATATTGAAATCTGCCTGAGGACATTCAGCTGAAGATCTTGTGTTCCACTGAAGAAAAACAATTAAGGATTGGGGACATGGGGATGGGGTAAGTCATTTTAATTTAGCTGTGAATCCCATTTTATGTTGTTTCTGTAATGACTGACAGGAGTTCCAGTTCCAGAATGCTCAGCGGCTGTCGGGGTTGCCAGATCTACGTAACAAAACTAGCAATGTCCAATCAAAAATAGCCCAATGACCCAAATATCAGAACTCAAAATATGCCATTCCCTTACATAAAATACATATCTTTGACACTGCGATGTAAATTGAAAACCACTATATCGTAGTGATCACAAAACATAACATTTAGTACAGTTTTATCATAAGTATAAAATATTTAAATACAAGCATTTCACACAAATATAATAAAGATCTTACAGAGCCCCGCACATGACATGCAAGAAAAAAAATTAAATTGTGCGCACAATTTACTAAAACATGCACACGATTTGCTATTTGCATGCATGATTTATAAATCGAGGGAACGAGATAGTAAATCGTGCGCACGATTTAGCCTACAATTTTTTTCCTGCATGTCATGTCCGGGGCTCCATAAGACTCCGTTCACACGTATCCGTGAAAATGACTAAAATCGCTGTATTCTGCTGCCAGGCCAGTAGATGGCGATGTCACTGTGTAAAGAAACACTACGCGCAGGTAGACTGAACACGTAATACACACGCACATCATTTCTGTAGTTTACACAGAGACGATAACGGTATAATTTTCAAAACTTGCACTTTGAAACCTGTTTGCGTTTTCAGGCCCCCAAAAATGAACGAACAAAACGCATAAAAAGTTTTCAGTTTTTAGTTGAAAACAAATCCAGGTGTTATGTTTGCATAAGCTGAAGCATGACTTTAAAAATGGCTCTTGAAACACCTTGCAGTGCTGATGTTACATGCATATTTATTTTATAAATAAATCTTTAAAAAATAATAAAATTGACTTAAGAAAAAACTTCACACTCCAGCTCAGCAGGCGGCGGTAGCGCATCATCATAAACATCCAGAGAATAAATAGTCCAGCAGGGGGCGCTATACACATTTGCTGACTAAAATCAACAGCAGAAGAAGAGCTGTGAAGAACTACACGCGTGTTTTTCCTGAATGAATGCTGGTCAATGGCGGGGCTGGAGCTGCTGTCAGATCAGGGATACCGACTCGATGGACGGAAAGCCCCCGAGCTGCGGAAGCTGCAGGCCCGCATGAGTGTGTTCGCGCAGGCCGACGGGTCCGCCTACCTGGAGCAGGGCAACACCAAAGCCCTGGCGGTGGTGTACGGGCCGCACGAGGTGAGTGCATCATGTGTGTGTGTATATATGTGTTTATATAGAGCCTGTGGGGGTTATCCTGATGTTTCTGGTCTTAAATAGTCCTTGCAGAAACCAGAAAGTCTTAAATTTATAAAGTCACCATGATATTAAATGTTGCATGCACTGCAAATAAAGATATTCCTCAGTATTTTTGTCCTGTTTTCCAATGCAACTATCTAAACATCTTTAAATCAAGGTTTGCTTTGGTCGCACATGTAAATTAAGTGAGAACAAATGAGTTATAACAACTTACCTTTTGAATTGTTGAATTTCTGAGCCCTTTGGCAAATTATTATTTTTTTGTTTGTTTTAATCATGAACATTTTGATTCATTGATATTTTATGTCATTTTGCTTCTCCAGTAAATGTATCTTGATTTAAGAATCTCTAGACATTTGCACCTTAAAACAAGACAAAAATACTGATCAAGAAGCTCAAATTATTATTATTTTTTTTTTTTTACAGTGCATGCAGAGTATTTCCATATTCAGTTCTATTTCAAGATACTTTTTTAATAAAACGAATTAAAAAGTAACTGATATCTGTTGGAAATTGTGTTTTTAATCTCTAAAGTTTTGCTAATATAACTCATTGTGTTTCTTTCTAGATATTTACATTTAGAGAACATATTGACATATCTTTTAAAGGAATTAATTTTGCAAAATGTTTCTATTCTCACATCCTACATGTAACTTACATTCCTTCTGTTTCTGTGAGGTCAGAAAACCCCGCCTTCTTTTATTTGATTGGCCATCTCAGTCATTTTGACATTGACTAACACT
The DNA here is from genome assembly GCA_003731715.1 of Anabarilius grahami. NCBI lineage: Eukaryota > Metazoa > Chordata > Actinopteri > Cypriniformes > Xenocyprididae > Anabarilius > Anabarilius grahami. Next base: position 1,656,124 of record RJVU01061481.1, read on the forward strand.
GTTAAAATCTGAAGCAAATATAACATTGTCCAGAAACACCATTAAGAAACCCGTCATGCGTACTATCCTCCGTCTTTATTAGGGCTGGGTAAAAAAATATCAATTTCTCGATTTTAATCAATTCTCATTTTCACGAACCGATATTGATTCTTAAATCCCAAGAATCGATTAGTCTAGTCTGTTTTCAGTTGATGAATGAGCAGAATATGTAGCGCCTCCCATCCAATAAATCACAATAATCTTTGTGCTTTGTTACTTTTGATATGAAGCAAAGTCTCAGATTTCAAATGACGTCCATCTTATTATGAGATTCAAAAAATAAATACAGTTTTGGCGCTGTTTAGTGTGGCGTGACAGATCGCTGTAGCGCCTCAGTTAAAGAGAAGCATGTGATCATCCTCTCCGCCGCTTAATACCAGTTACAGTGAAACAAACATGCATGAACATCTGAAGGTATGTTAAAATATACAGTACAACTTACTGAAATCCGTATCATGTCTCGTGTAATCGCTCAATCAGTGCTTCAACATCGGAAAGACTCAATAAAACAGCTTGTAAACAATGTCACGTAACGTCACATTTACCTCAGAAAAACATATTCAGTGACCATAAACTCGTTATTCAGCTAGAAAAGTGAACTCTAGAAAGCATTCTGATAAATATAGATATGCACCATTACATATTCATTATAATGTTCTTTAATATTTAATGCATATTTGAATAAATCAGCCGCAATTTAAATGTTTATATATATACAGTACAGTCCAAAAGTTTGGAACCACTAAGATTTTTAATGTTTTTAAAAGAAGTTTCGTCTGCTCACCAAGGCTACATTTATTTAATTAAAAATACAGTAAAAAACAGTAATATTGTGAAATATTATTACAATTTAAAATAACTGTGTACTATTTAAATATATTTTGCAAAGTAATATATTCCTGTGATCAAAGCTGAATTTTCAGCATCATTACTCCAGTCTTCAGTGTCACATGATCCTTCAGAAATCATTCTGATATGCTGATCTGCTGCTCAA
>RJVU01061481.1:1657758-1722111 GCA_003731715.1 Anabarilius grahami
CTGTACTGTATATATATATATATATATATATATATATAAAAATGTATTGGAGTAGAAATATGATTATGTAATTCTAAACTTTATTTATAATAAAAACACCATTGAGTGTAATTTAAGTGTTTGTATATAAATAAGTTAATTTAACCTTCAATATTATTATAGTAGTACCAACTGACTCTCATGTGTAGTTTACAGCATTAGTTGAGATATTTTTTTCCTCTAGAAAATTTGGCATGTACTGAAACTGATACTACATCCAAAATAATCGATATCGAATCAAAATCTTAATCGAATCAAATTGTGAGAATTGTCAATACCCAGCCCTAATCATTATTATAGATAAACTGTATAATAACGTGAGCTGTCACACCTCCTGTAGACCCGAGGCTCTCGCAGTAAGTCGTTGCACGATCGTGCGGTCATCAACTGTCAGTACAGCATGGCCACGTTCAGCACCGCCGAGAGGAAGAGGCGTCCACACGGCGACCGTAAGTCCAGCGAGATGAGCCTTCATCTGAAGCAGACCTTTGAAGCGGCAGTGCTGACGGAGCTCTACCCGCGCTCACAGATCGACATCTACGTCAAGGTGAGCGTCTGTCGATGCTGTTTGTGTTGCACTTTAATAACCTGCTGTGGGACAGAAATGTGCACTAGTCTGAACTGAAGAGCGTTTATAATTGAATTGAGCATTATAAATGCATATTAACATATGCGTCATCACAGTTAAAAACCCCACAATCCCGATCTCACCCTGTGCTGTAGATTCTGCAGGCGGACGGTGGAAACTACAGCGCGTGTGTCAATGCTGCGACTCTGGCTCTGGTGGACGCTGGGATCCCCATGCGGGATTATGTGTGCGCCTGCACCGCTGGCTTTGTGGAGGACACGGCGCTGGCTGATCTGTGTCACGCGGAGGAGAGCGGAGGCGGCACATCGCTGGCCCTGGCGCTGTTGCCCCGCAGCGGGAACATCGCCCTGCTGCAGATGGACGCCCGGCTCCACCAGGACCACCTGAACGCGTTAATGGAGGCGGCCATGACGGCGTGTAAAGGTCTGAGTAAAGTGCTGGACGGTGTTGTGCGTCAGCACCTGGAAGAGGTTTCAGTTCTTACCAGCGAATGAAAACTTCATCCTGGGATCGCTGGAGCAGACTGTGTTCCTGTTGTAGAGTGAAGACGACATTTGACTGAAATTGAACAACTACAAAAAAAAAATCTTCTGGAAGAAATGGCATGAACCACAGTGTTTTGTTAAAAATAAATTCTCTGTTTTGGAATAATTATAATAAAAAGGTTTTGCTTTGTTTCTAAACACTTGAATACAGTTTTCTCTTTTGTGTTGTTTTATCAAATTAAACATCATACTTTATTCAGAATTAGAATGTTTCTTAAAGAGTTAGTTCACTGATAATTTACTCTCCTCCATGTCATCCAAGATGTTCATGTCTTTCTTTCTTCAGTGGAAAAGAAATGAAGGTTTTTGAGGAAAACATTCCAGGATTTTTCTCCATATAGTGGACTTCACTGGGGTTCAACAGGTTGAAGGTCCAAATGTCAGTTTCAGTGCAGCTTCAAAGAGCTCTACATGATCCCAGACGAGGAATAAGAGTCTTATCTAGAGAAACCATCGGACATTTACTAAAAAAAAATTAAAAACTATATACTTTTTAACCACAAATGCTCATCTTGCACTGCTCTGTGATGCTCCACGCATTACGTAATCATGTTGGAAAGATCACGCGTGACGTAGGCGGAAGTACCGATCCAGTGTTTACAAAGCAAACATGTAAAGCAAAGACGGCCTTTACAAAAAAGGTAAATCAACGATGTTGGATGATTTTGAAGTTGGAGGAGAAAGTGAAATGGAGTTTTTCGCTGTACCGTGGTACTTCCTTTCCAAGATGATTACGTCATGCGTGGAGCATCACAGAGCAGTGCAAGACAAGCTTTTGTGGTTAAAAAGTATATAATTGTTATTATTTTAGAAAATGCTCGATGGTTTCTCTAGATAAGACTCTTATTCCTCGTCTGGGATCATGTAGAGCTCTTTGAAGCTGCACTGAAACTGACATTTGGACCCGTTGAACCACAGTGAAGTCCACTATATGGAGAAAAATCCTGGAATGTTTTCCTAAATTTCTTTTTGACTGAAGAAAGAAAGAACTTGTATGACATGGAGGTGAGTAAATTATCAGGAAATTTTAATTCTGAAGTGAACTAATCCTTTAACAAGATAGGCAACGCTGGTTGACCACACTAATCCTCAAATATTAGCAGATTTTTATGTCTTAAAAACAACATTGCTGTGACTAGATACACACAATACATTCACGTCAGTGTATTATATAAATTTTGTAAATCAATGTTTTTCAAATGACCAAAAATCACAGTTCTGTCTATAAAAATATCTATTTGAATTGCCACCAAAGCACTTCCTGGAACTCTCTTAAGTCTACAGACTGCGCCCGCCCTCTTCTGTTCACCTGAGGTGGTTATCAAAGTACAAAGTACAATCCATCTGCCTATGCTGACATTTTATGAAAACAGAAAACAACTCGACACTATTATCAAAGTGTTGAGTTGTGATTTTAGACTGATGGAACATCATGAAGGTCAGCATTATGAAGACCTGTCCACGGATACGTTTCCACACAGGTGAGTAACACATATAGTTAAGGAATCAATTTTATATTTTAATTTTGTGTTTTTCTAGCTGCCGCTATGTCCCATTCCATACGACCACTGTGTTTTGCGAACTATAATTTATAGCTTGCATAATTTGTTTATAGTAGACATATTCCCAGCTAGCAAATTTCCTTTGGCATAGATTTGGGTCAAATTAGAACGAGTTTGATTTTTTTTGTACCATCCGCTCAGATTGTGCTATCTCTCATTAAATCAGACAGGTAGCACAAATCAATAGCGAAAAATGCTACCTATCAGATTGTGCTACCAGCATCATATTCATGTTGTGTGAGTTTTTTTAACGTCAATACCAGTACACCTGCCCAAATCTGGCCCACTTAAAAATAAATGTGGCCCATATGTGAACCTTATAATTAATTCTTGTATGATTGAGTTCTGTACAGTGCTGACGGCCCTTATATGGCCCACATGTGACCGACAGACCAAAAGTCATTATAACCACATTTACACCACACCTGTTTTTATTATTTAAAATAATAATTGAAGAGTAAATCAAACAGTCTTAAACACAAAAATTCAGTCATTTTTAATTTTTATTAAATATAGCATGTTAAACAACATTGTGCTGTGACAATCTTTTTAAAAACATTACTTAGATTTTTGTATTCGGATATTTGGTTTCTGACATATTTACAGGAGTTTATATGGATCAAAAAGTTGATTTTCTTCTACAGATTTACCAGCATAATATTTTAGTGGCATAAACAGTTTAACAGTTATTTTGCCACAGGAATACCCATTGTAAATGATGTGGTGCAGTTCAATGATATTTACTAGAAAAGGCCATAATTTGCTCTGAAATTCAACCTCAAAACTTGCCATGTAAAAAGGTTGGCACAAAACATATTTGAAAAGCAGAAGACACAGGGACAACTGGAACTGCTGCTGCTGATCTGGAGTTTATTCTGAGGCATTATTCTATAGATGGCACTCGATAGATTAAAGAGAGTACAGCATAAGCAATCATTTCATCTGTGATTTTATCACCTCTCCTCAGCGCACACAACGCAGTCTCTAAACATCACAATGATAACATATCAAAAACAAAATGCATAAAACATGTTACAAACAACATTAAGCGCAAAATTGGTTGTTACGAACATTTATCTAGACATACAAAATAATCTCCTGCAGCTAGTTTTAAATCAACCATGAATTGGAAAATGAACAAATTGATACAAAATGAATACATTAAAGGTCCCATGGCATGAAAATTTCACTTTATGAGGTTTTTTAATATTAAAGTGTCTTGGCAGAGCGTTAAAGTCGATTATTCGGTGCAACCCCTAATATGCAGTCAGGTCAAGGTGGTTGGTTTAGTTTTTTTTAACATCTCCATGTGGTTCTGTTCAGCATCGGAACTTGACATGTCTAAAATGATTTCACAATAATACATCTTAAAAATACATCTTATACATAATTTATATATAAATTCTCTGTGACAGCTCACATTTGATGTTTTTTTTTTCTTATCAGTGATGTACCTTAGGGATTTTTGTTACATCAAATGTTATTAAAAGCATTATTTTGGTGTTGTGTGTGTAACCGTGATGGTGTTTTGTATTATTTTGTGCACCTTCTATATATCAGTATTTTCCTCAGATTATGGAAAAGCTGCTTGTAATGAACTTTGATTCATCATGTTGAGTATTATAGTGGTTGTCAGTGAATGTTAAAGGTACAAAACATGTTTTAGTAGCAGTTTTGAACTGTACTAATGAGTAGTAAGCTAGAAATGAATAGGACATAATTATTTTTATTTATTTGTAAGATTGCACATTATATGAAAGGATGCAAGAAACGTTTTTTTCAGCAGCCTGATGATATGAAGTAAAAAATAAAGATTGGGATGAACCACGAACCTGCAGGGGGAGCCATTTTCCCCTGGCCAGCTGCAACATTTCTATATTGTGCCATATCTACACTATTGAGTCAAGGTGGCATAAAATGCTCAAATAACTATGCATAATAAACGTAATAAACTGTGCATTAAGACATGCCAGTTACATGTACTTATTATAATAAAAACTATAAATCATGCATGAATAACTGACCCTAAACCAAACCCTAAGTGCATTACTCAGTACAGACAAGGACCTTCAAATAAAGTCTAAACGTGTAAAACAAATGAATAATCCTGAAATAAGGTATAACTGAAGGAACAGACAGAATTGTGCCCAAGCATTGAGAAGAATCAGAGATTTTCCGTGTGGCCAGTGGTGTGTAAAGCAGATGTGTGTGTCACACTGAACAGATATCAGGGCTTGAATTGTGACGTAAGAGCGTCTCTATGTATCAAATCAGGAAGTTGGAGATCCCGGTAGTTCCCCTTAACTTTAGAGAACTATTATAGTTCGAGCTTCGCCATCGCATGTTTATAAACGTCTATAACATTGATACTCATTTCATTCTTTTCCCGTCTTTGACGTGGAATTCGTGTCATATTTTTCTTACTGGAACTAGTTGAGAACTCGATAGAGGAGAAAAACAGAACAGGAGGATGGAGGTTACTCACCTGACGGAGGACGAAATGGCCGATATAAAGAAGGAAGTAAGTGTCATGTGTATGAAAGTGTGTAAAACAGTGTGTGTGTGAACATGTTTGAGTTTGGCTGATTATGATTCGATAAAGTGGAAGTGAAAGAGGTGTTCTGCTGATCACAAACCTGATCGAAATATGTGAAAGAGCGCACAAATTAATTCGGTTCATTGAGATTTTATCAGTTTACTACAGTGTATAAACTCTATAAAGTACACTTGAACTTTCAGGCATGCTTGTACATTAATTATATTGGAATACGCGATAAATTAAATGGATATTAGACATAATAATTAAGTTACTGTTCAAAGCTTATGTATTAAATATGTAGCAGCTTTCAAAAACAGAAGTTAAACCTTTATTTCTGCTTTATGAGAAATCACTGTCTGGGTAAACAAACATCTGCTTTTCCACACGTGTCAGCCAATCATAAAGCTTGGAGTCAAAAAATGCATACTTCCCTACTAAGTAGGTGAAACAAGTAGTATGCTGTGTCAAAAAATCGCATACTACATAGTAGGTACTATATTTGGAATCTGTTCAAGAATTAGTTGGTCACTTTTCACCTAGTTTAGTGATTTTGATCATACTACTTGACTCGCATACTATTTCTCGCCTACTATATAGTATGCAAGTAGGCATATTCAGACACAGGATGAGTTTCTCACCTCTGGTCCTCGGGATACCACAATGTTTTAGATAGATTAAAAGGACTGATTGAAATCATCAGCTTCTTAGTGTGTTGAATAGGGAGAGATGTAGAGCATTCTGGGAAGTGAGTCACGTGGACTGGGGTTGAGAAACTGCTTACACATACTATTTTTAAATATCATGAATTAATTTCTGTAAACAATGGCTAAGGTGTTCCTTCACAAACGGGTGATCCCATTGGCTGAAGGCCTTTTAAGATGTATTTGATTTATAATAGGCCATATGTCGTCTTAACTATTTAGATACAACCATTAGGGTGTTTTGAATTATATGTAATGGTAAATATACAAAGGAATGTGAAATTAAATCTTCCACATTTTTTCAAAGTCTTGATGTTGTTTTTTGGCTCTACTAGATTGAATGTTGATTATTTTCCTCATATTCTCCATTGTTGCAGCTCCTCTCTTCCCAGTCTGTCAGTAACGCTCTGTTTAGTTCCTGTCTCTATGAAGCCCCTCCTTCTGAAAAGCACAATGTGCTCTGATTGGTCGGCTGGAGCAGTGTGTTGTGATTGGTGTTTGGGAAATGTCCCGCCCCTTACCATAACCACCAGTTTCAGCACACTACTAACTAACTCAACCAGGCCCCGCCCCTTTATTCTGCGCATTAATTATTTAAATGAGGAATATTGTGAAGAAAACTCAAGATGGAGTTCAGAAACACTGATATAGAGAAGAACTGCCGCTGATGCTCAAACATCAACATCACACAAGTCCTCTTTATTTGTAAACATCATTCTGTTAGTATTTCACTTTGGTTCTTCTTCACTGTAGGCCATAGAGCGGTTACGACCATACCTGGTGGATAAGATCATCGCGGAGCGGCACTTTGATTACCTGCGCTCTAAGAAGATCCTGACCAGAGAGGACACGGAGGAGATCAGCTGCAGGACCACGAGAGGGAGACGCACCAGCAAACTGCTGGATATCCTCGCAGAAAACCCACGGGGTTTAGACATGCTGATCGAGTCGATCAAGTGGGGCCGCACACTCAACTTCATCATCGCAAAGATCACAGATGAGGTGCAGCGCGTGAAAAATGAGCGACTGGAAGCTTTAAAAGGTAAAAAAAACATTATTTAAAGGGTCAAATCATAAATCAAATACCGTCGCTGTTATTCAGAATTAGAAAGTTTCTTGAGTTAGTTCACTCACCTTCATGTCATCCAAGATGTTCATGTCTCTTTTTCGTCAGTCGTAAAGAAATGAAGGTTTTTGATGAAAACATTCCAGGATTTTTCTCCATATAGTGGACTTCACTGGGGTTCAACGGGTTGAAGGTCCAAATGTCAGTTTCAGTGCAGCTTCAAAGAGCTCTACATGATCCCAGACGAGGAATAAGAGTCTTATCTAGAGAAACCATTGGACATTTTCTAAAAAAAAATAAAAATTATATACTTTTTAACCACAAATGCTCATCTTGCACTGCTCTGTGATGCTCCACGCATGACGTAATCATGTTGGAAAGATCACGCGTGACGTAGGCGGAAGAACCGATCCAGTGTTTACAAAGCGAATGTTCAAAGACTGAGTCAAACGACCTTTACAAAAAAAAAAGGGTAAAACAACAATGTTTTTTGCCCTCCAGCGGTACTTCCACCTACGTCACGCGTGACCTTCCCAACATGATTACGTCACGCGTGACTTTCCCAACATGATTACGTCACGCGTGACCTTCCCAACATGATTACGTCACGCGTGACCTTCCCAACATGATTACGTCATGCGTGAAGCATCACAGAGCAGTGCAAGACGAGCATTTGTGGTTAAAAAGTATATCTTTTTTTATTTTAGAAAATGACCGATGGTTTCTCTAGATAAGACTCTTATTCCTCGTCTGGGATCATGTAGAGCTCTTTGAAGCTGCACTGAAACTGACATTTGGACCTTCAACCCGTTGAACCCCAGTGAAGTCCACTATATGGAGAAAAATCCTGGAATGTTTTCCTCAGAAACCTTCATTTCTTTTCCACTGAAGAAAGGCATGAACATCTTGGATGACATGGAGGGGAGTAAATTATCAGGAAATTTTAATTCTGAAGTGAAATAATGCTTTAATAAGATGAGATTTTGGCCAAATTACCCACAGTAAACTTCATAACCTGTATAAATCGTAATGCGATGCTCTTACTGCCTCAGATGCGTCCGATCTGTTGACGTGCAAAACGCTCATGTCAGAAATTCACAGGACAAATACTTGGAAATCTAATTTGAGCTTGATTTTGGTAGAATGTTATTTATATTGTTATTAATAATACACATGCAGGTGTCTGACCATTTATAAAGCCATATATATGGCAACAGTGTGTCTAATTATTTCCATTTCCTGAGAAGTAGCTGTTTCGTACACATGAGGTTTCTGCTCAGCAGCGATGATATAAACAAATGCTCTTGTTTTTTTATGAGATGAAAGTACATTACCACTTTCCGATCTCAAAGGGCAGTTTACAGTGGTGTTAGGACAAGTTTTGGTCATTTTGACCACAAGCTGTCAGGCAAGACATGCCATTATCACTTAAAAGTTAGCAATGGTAAAAACAAAGTGCTCCAAAACAAAAACATCACCTCCTCCTCAGTGTGACGTACATGGAACCAAACAATCTGTTAGAAATCAGATGATGACTCAGTCGGATTAAAAACCCTTCATACAAACACACAAACCACAGTTCAGTCCTGAACACGCGACGGACTTTTGTTTTGAACACATGTAATGCTCATCCAAATGAACATGTGAATCAGATTGCAACGTTTAGGGTTTTCATATAAACACAATGTCCAAATCGGATTGGATTCATTAAGATTGATGTAAATTAGTGCGAGTGTACACATACATATTATTGTGGTGGAAGTAGAAAATGCCCAGCTTGGTTTGAACAAATGCCATTTTGCAGCGAGGAGGAATTTTTAAGGTCTGAAACGTATTTTTTATGGTACACATATTGACCACGCTGTTCATTCAATTCCCCACCTACATTTCCTGCCAGTATCGAGACTCGAACCCACAACCTTTCATTGTAGTCCAACTCTGAAACCACTAGGCCACAGCCGCCCCCGTAGACGAGCTGATGCTGATGAAACAGTGACTCAAAAAAGACCATCAGCCTTTATTGGCCGCAGAATGAAGTGGCAGCGATGAACGCTTTGAGTTGAGGATCGGGCTTTTATGGCTCATGTAATATGATAATATGGAGCTCAAACCTGAGGAGGAAAAACACCTCCAATTTATTCAGAGGCCCAAACTGAGCAAAAATATGCCATTTGCTGCATATTTATATTAAATTATGATGCTTTTAATGTAAATCAATGAGATCTTTATAACAGTATAGCAGATTCTTACATAAAATGCATATATGAGTCGTCACTCTATCTGCCAGTAATCTCTTAGTAAGATGATATTTAAATACTTAGTTTTATGATCAAATTATTCTTACATTTACTTGATAAAAATGTCATAGCAAAAAGACATGAAGCATGAGCTGACGTTTGTGCAATTACTCAAATTACTTTTTATTTGCTAAAACAGTGTGAACTATTATTCAGACGACGGAAGGACTGCAGTCGATCGTGTGCGACAGGTTTTGATCATGTGGATCATTTAGAGGCCTTAGAAATGTGCGGATCAAATACACCGCAGTAGGTTTTATAGGGTTTATGGTTATATTTTGCAGTGTACCTTGTTCAGATTTAAATCTTAGCTTGAAACAGATGGTTGTTATATTATGCATATATGCTTATGATGGATGGATGCACTTATTTGGCCTTCCAGATCTCAGTTACCATTCTCTCCCATTATAAAGCTGGGAAGAGCCGGGTTTTTTTTTTATATAACTCTGACTGCGTTTGTCTGAAAGAAGATAGTCATATACACCTAGGATGGCTTGAGGATGAGTAAATCATGGGATGATTTTAATTTGTGGATGAACTTTATTTTAACAAAGTTCCAGAATTGCGTTAGTAAAACACTGTTCGTTTGTTCGCTTCATTTTACTGCGGATTTGTTTTTTAAATGACACAGTTTGATGCAGACTTTTCAGATAAAAGATGATGCAGTGACGACTATATTGGGTCTCACAAGTGTGAGTTTTTATCGTGTGTCACTATTGCTTTGTCTGTTACAGGTCATTTGATATGTGCTCACTTTACTTTCACTTTACTGAAGATTATGAACAATGACTATAAGAACAACAGAGTGACAATAATTCGTTTACACGAAACACTGCAAACTATCCGGTCAGATATAACTCTGGAAACTCCAAGTGCTTCAACTTTATTTGCAACAACCAACGCTGATAAATAATATTTAATACACAATAATGTTTCATAGATGGCAAATGTTCCAACTATGTAACGTGATAAACACCTTTCTGTTGCATCTTAATAATGTAGTGTAATAAAATACAATACCATTGTTTAACATCAGAAGTTTTCAAAACAGTTCCACACGTGTAATCACAGGGACCTTAAAAATAATTTTAATATGCAAAACTGTTACCCAATCACAATCCAAATGATCCAAATCTCGAATCATAACAGTGTGTTTGAAAGAGAGGATCAAAAACAGAAGAGAAAATAGCTTATTACTTCTAAATTATGTTTTTTGATGTCAAAATCTTGATTACATTATAAATGGATCTCAAAGAACATTATAACATCTTTAAAATTTCATGCCCCCTTTAAAGGTGCAGCAGGAAAATAGACGGGAAAAATAAATTACATCATATACGTTAACACATACAGTACAGACCAAAAGTTTGGAACCACTAAGATTTTTTTATGTTTTTAAAAAGTTTCGTCTGCTCACCAAGGCTACATTTATTTAATTAAAAATACAGTAAAAACAGTAATATTGTGAAATATTATTACAATTTAAAATAACTGTTTTCTATTTGAATATATTTGACAAAGTTATTTATTCCTGTGATCAAAGCTGAATTTTCAGCATCATTACTCCAGTCTTCAGTGTCACATGATCCTTCAGAAATCATTCTAATATGCTGATCTGCTGCTCAAGAAACATTTAATGTGTACAATTGTACAAAATATTTGTGTACAATATTTTTTTTCAGGATTATTTGATGAATAGAAAGTTCAAAAGAACAGTGTTTATCTGAAATCTAATCTTTTGTAACATTATAAATGTCTTTACTGCCACTTTTGATTGATTTAATGCATCCTTGCTGAATAAAAGTATTCATTTCTTTAATTTCTTTTCAAAAAAATAAAAATAAAAATTGTCACTGACCCCAAACTTTTGAACGGTAGTGTATAATGCTACAGAAGCTTTGTGTTTCAGATAAATGCTGTTCTTTTGAACTTTCTATTCATCAAGGAATCCTGAAAAAAAAAGTACACAACTGTTTTCAACAATGAAAATAGTCATAAATGTTTCTTGAGCAGCAGATCAGCATATTAGAATGATTTCTGAAGGATCATGTGACACTGAAGACTGGAGTAATGATGCTGAAAATTCAGTTTTGCATCACAGGAATAAATTACTTTGTCAAATATATTCAAATAGAAAACAGTTATTTTAAATTGTAATAATATTTCACAATATTACTGTTTTTACTGTATTTTTAATTAAATAAATGTAGCCTTGGTGAGCAGACGAAACTTCTTTTAAAAACTTTATAAATCTTAGTGGTTCCAAACTTTTGGTCTGAACTGTATATATATATTATGATTTCACCCAAAACTGTCTCCCAAAGCTCTCAACATCTGGAGGCTGTGGTTAATAAAAGAAGTTGCATTCATAACTAATAGTATAGGAGTAATTCATTAAGTATTTGTAATAAGTTTCTTGGTTTTGAATGTTACTTGAAAAGTCTCTTGTTTATCGTGTAAGGCCTCCAGACATGACAATATTAAACATCTCCATATTTTCATGTTTTGCAGCAGGCTCCTCGGCCAATTCGGCGTATTCAAACTCAAAAAGTGCAACCAATGACTTCTCCAAACTGGACTTGGACTATGACAAGTACTCCACTATATGTTACCATCCTGAAGGAGAAGCAAGTACATCCGCCTCAGTCGCTACCGGATCCTTTAACCTGCGCTACGGGTCGGGTCGAGCGAACGAGGCTCTGTCGGGCTGTGGAGGCAGCGGGAGCATGAACGTGTCTTCCACAACATCATCCAGCCTTCCTAAACCTGGAGACCCTGGAGCTCCGGCACTGCCGGAGGAGCTGGACATGGAGGATCCGGATGCTGCTGTCTGTGGAAGCGCAGGGAGCAGCGGGGACGCCAACTTCCAGCCGCTGCGCTCGCGTTGTTTAACTCCGCACATGTCCTAGCGTAACCTTTCAACGCAATCACCGTGTGAGATTCAGAACACTTTAGTCTATGTCTTTCACCAATCAAAGCACATTCTGCTGCTTGTTAAATTTGCTTAATTAAAATAAGTTAAAGTAACACAATTGCTGAACATTTGGTTTCCGCTTAACTCTTTCCTCGCCATTGACGAGTTTTTCTGTGTTTTCACTGTTATACGGTAGGGGGCGCTGTTACAGATCTTCTGAAATAGTGCAGCATCCCCAGATCCAAAAACAATCAAAGAAAAAGATCTTTGTAAACCAGGAGGAGCGGATAGAAGTTGTTTACACACATGGAAGCTAACACGATCATATAATCCAAACTGACTAACGTTACTGAATGAACTGTCGAACCCATGAAGAGGAAACAGCTTTGGGGTGTTGATGGGCTCGATCTACTACAGCTATGGACAAAAACATGATTTTCTCAGCTTTTTGTTTCGAAAATGCATATTTTTAATGAAACTTTCCCACATTCAAGTGTTGATGATAATGAATGAAGCTAGAATAAAATGTTTTTGTTGTTGATGTTTAAAAGCAGAGGTTCTATTCTTTCTTTTGATTTATAGAGCTTCTGTAGCTCGGCCCTTTTCAGCGCTGCGCTCGTGTTCTGTGTTACAGTTTGTATTTTCACAGCATGAAGGTAAGATCTTACGGATTTATGAATGAACCGCTTTTAAAATCTTCCTGGTCTGCTGACATTTGTTATGACTTCCGCTTCAAACGTTTCAGTGCTCATGATAACTTTAGTTAAAGGATTAGTTCACTTCAGAATTAACATTTCCTGATAATTTACTCTCCTCCATGTCATCCAAGATGTTCATGTCTTTCTTTCTTCAGTGGAAAAGAAATTAAGGTTTTTGAGGAAAACATTCCAGGATTTTTCTCCATATAGTGACTTCACTGGGGTTCAAAAAGCTCTACAAGACTCTTATTAGTAAAATAGCTTTGCTTCTGATTCGCTACATTATATTTCTTATCAACGAGGGGTTAACATCGCTGGTTTTGAAGTAAATAAACTCACAGACGCAGGCGATTCACTCTTACTCTCGCCCAATAATGAATTCAAATACATGCTATAGTTCATTCATTGAAATAAATGTAATCTTTGTGTCTAATTCAGATCTAATGAGCCGTAACTGATGAAAATAACCATCATTTTCACCCTTCTGGTCAAATATTGCGCTGAATAACTATGGTACATAAGCAGGATAACCCAACGTCGTGAATTATCGAGTACATATTGACTGTTTACATATTCGTGCAACAAAATATTCCGGCGGCCATGAAAGTTTAGTGATTAAGATCAAAATTAATGGTGCTGGCAACTTAAAAATAAAACACTAGCAGGGAAAGAGTTAAATTAACTGTGTGCAATTTACTGAAGTCTGTTTTTGTGTTTGACTACCTACATCATTTTGTTTTTTAGCATTAACTGAAACTGGATACTTGATTTTTAGTTTCCAGCACGCTTTACATAGGGCAAGTAAATAATGAAATTAAGCGTTTAATTTCTGTTTGACATTTAACCGAGTTTATGTTGAAGTTTTTGTGGTTACATTGTGCTGCAGAGTGAAGCGTGTGGTGAGGTTGTGGGCGGCTGCATGAATTAAGTTCAGTGTAAGTTTCTCCATTCACTGAGCAAAAGCTGTACTGAAATCAGTGCAGAAATGAGTAACTTCTTGTTCACTGCAAACAGAAGCTTTTTAAGCATACAATAAAAAACAGGAGTTCATATTACTCACTTTGTATTGTGTATTGCATTGATAAATGTTCAGTTTATCTCAACTGCTAAATTTAGGAAGACTTTACTCATCACATGCGATGAAGTCTTCTTAAACTAAATGAGTGCAAATGACTTCAGTTTCGAGTAGATTCTGTAGGCTTGTTTTTACAGTGCATGAGTGTTTTTTGTCTGCTCAACAGGTACATTATAAATCATTCAAACTCATATGACTTTCTTTATTTTCTGGAACACCAGAAGAGAAGTTTCTTCACACTGCTCTCTTACAAATCTGGCACTGTCAAGTTCATACAGGGACAAAAACATCATAATAATACCAAGCAAGTCCAAATCTCTGCTGTAGTATCTTGAATACTAAAGGAAAACTGTGGATTTTATCTTGATGGTCTCTTATTCATAACCCATCTCAGAAGCCATAGACATACAGGTAGGTGCCATCCACCCACTGCCCGCTCTGCTTCACCTGAATACAATGCTCCACTGCCTTCTACTGGACACTCCCGGTATTACCAAACTGAAGCCATATAATATCTTTCTCCGAGTAACCACTGAAACTGAGACTGTTATAAACTGAAAATCAGATGTGGTCACCGTTCACTTCCACTGTATGAAGAAGAGCAGTCTGGATATTATTCTGTAATTTAATTGTTTTACAGGATTTATATTAGATTTTTATTTTTATGCCTTTAAATATACACTGTATTTAGTTTCTTTTAGTTGTACCCATCAGAGACACAAACAAGAGTAAATGATTTAATAATGATAATGATAGTAATATTAAAGAAGACATCTAATGGCCTTTTCAAGTCTTTATTTAGTTTTTGTGCTCTACTTGAACAGGTTTTCCTGCTTGAATGTTGATTATTTTCCTCATATTCTCCATTGTTGCAGCTCCTCTCTTCCCAGTCTGTCAGTAACGCTCTGTTTAGTTCCTGTCTCTATGAAGCCCCTCCTTCTGAAAAGCACAATGTGCTCTGATTGGTCGGATGAAGCAGTGTGTTGTGATTGGTGTTTGGGAAATGTCCCGCCTCTTACCATAACCGCCAGTTTCAGCACACTACTAACTAACTCAACCAGGCCCGCCCCTTTATTCTGCGCATGAATTATTTAAATGAGGAATACTGTGAAGAAAACTCAAGATGGAGTTCAGAAACACTGACACTGATATAGAGAAGAACTGCCGCTTTAGGGACTTTTTCATGATCGAACAGTAACATTACACACTAAAGAAAGATGAACATGGAGAAAATAATTTTTTCTCTTTAAAATATGTACTGGAAATATTGTACATGCAAATTGTAAAAGCAACTAGAAAGTGATGGCACTTTTCTGACACTTATCCACTAAATTTAGATTCCATGAAAATATAATATGGGGAAATTCAAATTTGATATGAATTAGAACTGACTGATCTGTGTAGACTATATTAATTACTGTACACATACTGAATGACTTTACTTCCTTCAAGGACATTATAGAAATATCATCTTTCATATGAACTTATATAAACATCACACAAGGTTTAGTTACACTTATTTTACAATATTGCTAAAATGTGTTGTTAAATGTGTTTTAAAAGTTATAAAGAAACATCTCTCAGTTTTTATGAACTGTCAACAAAATGTTATGAAACTGTCAGATTGGAATTTTGAAAACGTGTCATGCCGGCAGCAATGCTTGTGAAATCCCAGTCATATAATGTTTGAATAACTGAATGTGTCGCTGATGAGTGATGGAGCAATTCATTCTCAGCTCGACTGACTTCACTAACTCTTTAATGTTAAAGGAACAGATTCTGGCAGATTCAAACATTATTTTTCATGTTATTTATCTCTTATTTAGGGATATCATGGCATTTTCATATTTTTATACTTTACAGTCACACCCATAAAGAGCGACAGACAAATGAAGTGAATGCTGTTCAACCTGCTCCAGTCTGCACATCATCCGCTCTACAGTGTGGTGATTTAAAAAATGTGACTTTATCTGATTTTTACTTTTATCAGCACTGACAGATAACTCAACTTGAGGATGAGCTCTGGTTCTGCCAGTTTGAAAACTGCAAGACAACAGCTTCAGTTCCTCAAATGTAGAAAAGCCCTGTCTGTGGTAAGTGCCGAGTCAGTCTGATGCTCTGACGAGAGTGAGTTGGCACAAATGACTGACGGAGAGCCTCTTTCGTGTAGTGCTTCAAATAATCACTTGGAATGCAACAGGACAGATAAATCACATGCGGACCCTCAGTTTGTGGAAAACTTCAGGAGGAAACTAAAATATTTCTTCATGAGTCCATGCCAGAAATACAGAGCAAGAGGCCGTAAGCCATGGAAAATGATCCTGCAGATACTCAAGATCGCCATTATTACCATTCAGGTATGTGATGTTATTTACCCCAGAACTACTGATGTATCAAATATCTCCTGTACTCTGAATTTTGAAGTCTGATGCAGGAGAAACTTTTTAAATACGACTTATTATGCTCTTTTCCAGCTTTCTTTAGTGCACTCTAAAAAATGTTTGGTTAAAAACAACCCAAGTTGGGTTGAAAATGGACAAACCCAGCAATTGGGTTGTTTTAACCCAGTGGTTGGGTTAAATGTTTGCCCAACCTGCTGGGTAGTTTTATTTAACCCAATTACTGATTAAAAATGACTATATATCTGGCTTAAAATGAATCCAAAATAGGTGATAAATTAAAAATCAGACACTTAATTACTAGAGGCAACAATAATAATCAAAAGGTGTACATTTATTAATAAGCAATTTAATAAATGTTTATTGTTTATTATTCATTATCTTATTAATAAATGCTTATTTATTAAACATATTAATAAATGTTAATTTCCAGCATATTTTGGGTTCATTTTAAGCAAGCAATACAGTAATTTTTATACAACAGTTGAGTTAAACAAAACTACCCAGCACGTTGGGCAAACATTTAACCCAACCGCTGGGTTAAAACAACCCAATTGCTGGGTTTGTCCATTTTCAACCCAACTTGGGTTGTTTTTAACCCAGCATTTTTTAGAGTGTGTGTGATGTTTCTGTTTGAGCATAAAAAGTTCCAGTTCTTCTCTATATCAGTGTTTCTGAACTCCATCTTGAGTTTTCTTCACAATATTCCTCATTTAAATAATTTTACGCAGAATAAAGGGGCGGGGCCTGGTTGAGTTAGTAGTAGCGTGTTGAAACTGGTGGTTATGGTAAGGGGCGGGACATTTCCCGAACACCAATCACAACACACTGCTCCAGCCGACCAATCAGAGCACATTGTGCTTTCAGAAGGAGGGGCTTCATAGTGACAGGAACAGTGCGTTAAGTTCCCGATATATTGTGTGTGACGGTCATTTAAAAATGTCAGGCCAAAAGGAAGCTTGTTTTGTGTTCGGCTTCGAACTTTTATTGGTCCATGGCGATTATGTAATAGGTAGGTGTGACTCTGAGACTCTGAGACTTCTTGGAAAATCATAAATCTTCTCCGGTTTATGATTAAAAACATGAACACAAAATATATCTGATTTATAGTAGAAAATGTAGTTGTAATTCTATTTTAAAGAAACACTGATACTGTTTTTTCATGTTTAATACTGTAAAGCCGCCTGCTTTTAAACAATCTATTGTATGAAGTGGTATATAAATAAACATAATGTGATTTGACTGGAGTGCAGAATTGCAGAGCTCATGCAGACATATCCACATCGCTGCGATCAGATGCTTTCTTATCTGCTGTTTTCTCATCGATGTCATTTTTGTTGTGTGTTTATTATTGAAAGGAAAGCACACAGCACATATTTACATATTAACATAGTCTGTTGAGCAGCACCAAAATGTTTGTTGGGAGCATCAAAATAAAGTGTTAGCAGATATTAAGCAGACAGTCTACTAATACTCTAATGTCTGCTAGATGACATGTAGTTGCAAAGTTACTTATAGTTAGTAGAATGTCTGAAATAATGTGTTACCTTTTGTTTTTGTATCACAGTTAATCTCTTTTGGACTGAGCAACGAGATGATGGTCACCTTTAAAGAGGAAAATCTCATCGCCTTCAAACATTTCTTTCTGAAAAATTACAAGGACAGCAATAAAGATTATGCCTTGTACACAAGACACGAGGTCCATGACCACATGCTCTATGTAATCAGAAGGGTAAGCGCTTTGGGTCACTGTCACACTGGGGTAAACACACATTGAAGCAGATTCAAGAAAACAGTCTTTTTATAATCCAAAACACTCACCTAGAATGCTGCACCAGCAAATTACAAACAAAACTGAACTGAACTGGCTTCCAACTCCACCTTAGGAGTTGATGCTGGGTGAACGAAATTATTTGGGCAACTACTGTTGGGTCTTGAAGTATGGATAATTCCCATAGCATCAACACCAAGACATAGCGTCAAAGTTCCACTTCGAAAGGGAATGTTTTAGGTTGCTTATGCAAGGTTGAATTTAATTTTAGCACAATTAAATATTAAGTTGCTAACATTGTAAATGTCTTAGGAGTGACGTGACTGAAACTGCTTTGTAGTTGATAAATTGTCTCTTTTTTTTTAGTATCTACACCTACAAAACCTGACAGTAGATAATCACGCGTTTGAGAAGATCGATGACATGTTCACCCCTCTGTCCCTCTGTCAAGACTTCTATCGACACGCTAAAATTTCACCTGCCAGTGAGACCTTTGATATTGATCCACATGTAGAGACAGGTCTGTACCATACTTCATCAACATTCTGTGGAAAAGATCAGATGAGTGATATAGATATTATGCACAATTTTTTAGATAGCAGACGCACACTGTTACTGTACATTATTGGATCTGGGGTTTCTGTTAAATAATGTGATGTAATGTTAATAGATTTTTCTTTGAAGGGTTTTGGACTGTGGATTTATAGCTTATTGTTTTGTATTTTTTTACCTTTTAAATATATATTTTTAATATTAATTTTGCAGAATGTATTTCTATTTATCCCATATCACCCTACAAGAATGATAGTTTGGACAATGACATGAACCTCACTTTAGATTTTCAAAGGTGTGTACACTACAGTACATTCTTCTTTAAAAACATTGATCAGTTTTATTGCATAGAGTTGGTTATTTATGAAATGATTCTGTGATCATTTTCCAGTTTGTTAGCAGTAAACATCCATTTTAAAGTAAAGGCTATCAACCTTCAAACAGTACGCCATCAAGAGCTTCCTGACTGCTATGACTTCAACATTAATGTAAGTGTTAGACTTCAAGAAATACACTTCTCTACTTCCTTAACATTCAAAGAAAGATGGTTTCTGATTTAGAATTCAAAAAGAACATTTTCAAAAGTTTTTACTTGCCAGAATTTCCAGGATTGGCTTATAGAGGTTTGTCACATTTAGTCACATGAAAGCTATACATTTTCCTCTTCTATGTCATTTTGGTTTTAATTTCTTTCATGTCAACCAATTTCTTCATGTCACAAGCTGTTAAGTTCTTTATTTCTCAATGTCAACTAGAGAATGTATGACTGATTCAGTGCTGTGTTTGATTACAGGTCATGTTTGACAACAATGCACACAGTGGAAAAATCAAGATATCTTTGAGCAGTCATGTACAGATAAATGTTTGTAAGGACTGGAATGTTTCTGGCTCAAGTAAGTTGATTTGTGATACTGGACCATTTCCCACAAACACTTCCTCTCAACAAAATCAGCGGTCATCATCACATATCACACTGTGGTCATCACTAAACAGGACATTACATAAATATACAGTGGCTCCAAACTATTTGGACACTTTGGACAGATTTAAAAAATGTATGAATGATTGGACACTAAATATGAAACCAAGTGACCAATCTGCAAATAATACCAGAAAGAACTTTTCTTGAAGCAAATTTCACTTTTTTGATCCTTTTTTTCAACACATTGATATGATAAGTTATCCGATGGCTGAGCAAATAAAAATTAGGACACTGAATACATTTTCAATCACCTATAATTATTACTGCCGTCCATGTAGCAGCTAACTATGTGCCACAATGAGATTAATGTCTAAAAGTCTCTTTTGCTGTGTTTGTTCCAACAGACAGTCACTTCTGGCTCATTGTTCTGTTTGACTGTGTGGTCATCTGCTCCTGTTTGCTGTCGCTCATCCTCTGCACACGCTCAGTCTACACAGGCCTTCTCTTGCAGTCAGTAAGTCTCCGGGTCTGTCATTAACTCAAACATTAACTAAAAGTTCAAACTAAACTTTGAATTAAAAGTTGATTCATCAGCAATGGCTCATTTTAAAGGCTGCGCCCTCTGGTGGTCGCATTTGTCTACATACATATTATGTCATCAAGGATGTCTCATTTCAGAAAAGTAACCTTATGTTCAGTTTGTTTGTGTTTTTGTTTTTGTTTTCCCTGTTTGCCTACCCATCTATATTCACTTTTTAGTTCCTTTGGTTACTGATTACTTCACGCACATGTTTCTGTTTCTGTTAATTAGGTTTCCATGTGTATTTAAGTGTATATGTGCTCTTAGTTTCCTCTGTTCATTGTTCCATGTTGTTTTAGTTTACTTGGTTGATGTATACTGTTTTATTCCAGTGATTTTCCTGAGTTCCCAAGGTATTGTTATTAAAGGATCAGTTCACTTTCCAATGAAAATTAGCCCAAGCTTTACTCATCCTCAAGCCATCCTAGGTGTATATGACTTTCTTTTTTCTGATTAAAACATTCATGAACACAGATTATGTTCATCAGAAAGAAGATAGTCATATAAACCTAGGATGGCTTGAGGATGAGTAAAGCTTGGGCTAATTTTAATTTGAAAGTGAACTGATCCTTTAAAGACTATTCTAGTAATTCTCGTGTGATTTGTGCAGCCAAGCACAGCCTTTGAAATGAGACGCAGCTAACATACATAACAAAAAAGTATTGGGACACACCTCCTAATTATTGAACTGAGGTGTTTCATTCAGACCCATTGCCACAGGTGTATAAAATCAGGCACATGGTTATGCAGTCTGCATTTACAAACATTTACAAGACATTTTGTACAATGCTATGCTTCCAACTTTGTTGGAACAGTTTGGTAAGGCTATTTTTTATCCCAGCATGACTGTGCACAAAGCAAGGTCCATAAAGACATGGATGGATGAGTTTGGTGTGAAAGAACTTGACTGGCTCATACAGAGTCCTGACCTCAACCCCATTAAACACCTTTGGGATGAACTGGAAGCGAGCCAGTGCTTCTCATCCAACATTAGTGCCTGACCTCACAAATGCTCTACTGGATGAAAGCCTTCCCAGAAGATTTGAAGCTGTTATAGCTGCAAATAAGGGACCAAATCCATATTAATGTCTGTGTTTAGAATGTAATTTCATTACAGTCCCTGATGGTGTAATGGTCAGTTGTCTCAATAATTTTTTTTGTCCATATAATGTATATAAATCACAAAAGGAAATGGAATCTGCACTTCAAATCATATAGAATGAAAAGAAAGCATTAGGGCTATAATCCATCTAGTAAACAGACAACAAATCACCATTCTAAAACTGAAGAAAAAAGAAAATCAGGAGCAGGGTCATGTAACAATTTATCGACATATAAATGTCTTTTCTCCTCAGGAGTACACCACGTTTGTGTCCATTCACCACCATAAAGCAGTTTCCTGGTCTGAAAGAATGGAGTTTATCAATGGCTGGTACATTCTCTTCATCATCAGTGATACTCTGAGTATTGCAGGTTCAGTTCTCAAAATCTGCATTCAGAGCAAGGTGAGCAAGAGATGCACCACAGAGATTTAAAGTGCCCCTATTATGCTTTTTCAAATATTACCTTTCATGTAGCATGTAATATAGTGAAGAGATCAAAGTGCAGATTTTCCTATAAGAAAGAAGCAATTCTGAACTGCCTGATACGGGTTGTCAGTAATTCAGTCTTACTTCCTGCTGAACCTACGTGGGTTCGTAATGCATTTGCTTAATGCCAGCCTGTGGTCTTCATTGGCTGCCCACAAACAATGTAATTGTAGCTGAGATTGGGAGAGTTTGGTTTGTGTTTTCGGTATGTTGAGAAGAAGCTGTTTTTTACTACCAAAGCAAATTCACTTTGATGCACTTCTAAAAGATAAAAAATGATACGGTAAAATACAGAACACTGGGCCATCGGGCCGTCTGACCAATCAGAGCAGAGTAGGCTCTCGGAAAGAAGGGGTATAGAGAGACTGAACTGTTTCAGACACAGTGGGAAAAGAGTTGATGCTCAGTACAGTATATATATATTATAAGAAAATGTAATTGTTGAAGCATGTAAACCTATTATAAGACAAAACAACATTAGGGAGCTTTAAAATAGCATCATGGGGCACTTTAAAAGGAAATAAACCATAGTTTCCTCATCATATGAGCAGACAGGTACAGTTGTTCAGATCTATGCACTAATGTTCAGTAACTGTCTTGTTTTCAGGAGCTGACGAACTATGACGTGTGCAGTATTTTACTGGGCACAGCTACAATGCTTGTGTGGATTGGAGTAATGCGTTATCTGAGTTTCTTTCAGAAATATTATGTAAGATACTCATTTATTCAGTTTTTGATGTGTTATAATACATAAAGATGTCATCGGCAAAGCAATTGACGTCTTTTCTCAGTTCATCTCATTAACTTAGAACAAGTTCAATCTGATCGTAATTAATGTAAGACAATGATGAGTCTGCTTTCTCTTTTGTGTCTCCAGATCCTCATCCTCACCCTGCAGGCTGCCCTTCCTAATGCCATTCGATTCTCCTTCTGCGCTGTTATGATCTATCTCAGCTACTGCTTCTGCGGATGGATCGTTTTGGGGCCACATCATGAAAACGTGAGCAATATCAAAAAGTTCTTTGTAGTTTTTCCCTGTCGATTGACTCCCCCAGGTGAGCCTCGTTATCTCATTAAGCTCATTATCATGTTGTCAGCTACCCATTTAAGCAGTTTTAAGCTAAATTAAGCATTTAAATGAAGAGATGATGAAGAAAACGATAATAATACTTATTTTTTCACAGTTTCAGACATTTAACATGGCAGCTTACTGCCTTTTTTCCCTGATTAACGGGGATGAAGTCTACTCTACCTTCAAAAAGCTCCGGGACAAGACCTATCTGGTGTGGTTGTTCAGCAGAATGTACATCTACAGCTTCATCGCTCTCTTTACATACATGATTTTGAGCCTCTTCATTGCCATTATCACAGACACTTATGAAACCATCAAAGTGAGTTTATTTAAGCCTGCTACTCGGATAGTGCTTTATACCAGTGTTGACAAAAGTGCTTACTTCAATATCAAGTCGATAATTTAAAAAATTTGGATTCTTAAACACCTCTGATTGGCTATTGTCTATTTACAGCATGTTTTTGAAGTGTTGATCATTGTAGCCAATCAGAGACATATCTGTTGAGCGCGTGAACTCAATGGCCAATCAGAGGTGTTTACGAATCCCCTCAACAGCGCTCAAAGTGTCACATTTTTTAAATTTCAGTACTGACTTGGTATTGAAGTCTGTACTTTTGACAACACTACTTTATAAGACTCACAACTAGGGCTGGGCGATATATCGCACGCGATTGTCACGCGCATTTCGTCAGTAAAGCCGGTTCCCTGATTACAGCGAAATCACTATCACCTGCTTTCAAATGGAGCGGCATATAATAGACAGAACCGTAGTTCACTGACAAGCTACGCAATATCGCAGATGAATCGCCTTCAATAATGAACGCGATATTGCGTAGCTTGTCAGTGATCTACGGTTCTGTCTATTAAATGCCGCTCCATTTGAAAGCAGGTGATGGCGATTTTGCGGTAATCAGGGAACCGGCTTTACTGACGAAATGCGCGACAATCGCATGCGATATATCACCCAGCCCTACTCACAACAACACTGCAGCTGTGGTGCAAGAGATTACAAGTGAAACTAGATGTTTACATCTTCAGGATCTATTGTGTGGTGCTAATAGTCTCAGTAAACAGCATGAATAACCACACTTCACCGCTGCTCTCTCTTTAACTGCAGCATTACCAGAAGCGTGGAGCTCCATTAACAGAGCTGCAGGCCTTCATATCTGAATGCAGGGACCAACCCAACTCAGGGAAGTACAAGATGGATGAAGAATCCTCCAGCTTTTGTTGCCTTTGTGCTCCTTGTGTGTATTGCACCTGAAACTAATAAGAAGACTCAGTTTGTTTTTTGTTGTTGTTTGTTTTTTGACATGACATGACTATACACGAGACAAGGATTGAGAAATAGGTGCCAATAGATCAGACGTATGTTACAATAAAATAATAAAAATTATTATAATAAATCAAATTACAAATATATTCACATTTAACATACACACTTATATATCACTTTTAGCACATTTTAAAAATAAGGACAAGTGATTAATTTTATTAATAATTTGTTAACAATACAAAGTTTCAAACATTGTCCAGAATAGCACAAACTGGAACAAGAAAGATAATAAAAGGCATATTGAAGGCATATAATAAGATTTTATTTTTTATGTCAATAGTATGTACTGTATTGTGCCCATGTTATGCCCTTAATTAAGTTTACAAGAACAGGTTTTCCTGCTTGAATGTTGATTATTTTCCTCATATTCTCCATTGCTGCAGCTCCTCTCTTCCCAGTCTGTCAGTAACGCTCTGTTTAGTTCCTGTCTCTATGAAGCCCCTCCTTCTGAAAAGCACAATGTGCTCTGATTGGTCGGCTGGAGCAGTGTGTTGTGATTGGTGTTTGGGAAATGTCCCGCCCCTTACCATGACCGCCAGTTTCAACACACTACTAACTAACTCAACCAGACTGAATTGAATCAAGACTGAACTGACTCTGTCAACAACACTATTGTCTTCTGTAAAGCTGCTTATAGCTGAATTGAACTCATTTCATAACTGATGAACTTTACACAGTTATTGAACTGAACTGAATCAACACTGAACAGACCTTATCTGAATAATGACACTAATGTCCTCTGTCTTATATTTGATGAAGTTTGCATCATTGATCATTATTTTACTGTTTATTATTGTGAAGTTGCTTTGAATGTGTTTTGTATAAAGCACTATGAAAAAACATGGGTCAGTTGTTTTTGAATGGATGCCAATGGAGAAGAGGCTTCAGTACATTGAATGAACTACTTTTGTGATTAAACAAATCACTTAAAGGGAACCTCTGGTGTTAAGACTTGTATGGATTAATATTACATAAATTATGTCTCTTACTGAAATATGTAGTAGAAAACCCATGAAAGATTTACGTTATTTAAAAAACCTATGACATATTTGAACAATGGGTGGCGCCATTTTGTTTGGTTCTCTGTGGATGATGTCAAATGGTTGTTCTCGGTGAGCTACTGACACTGTCCTATTGCTATTTTTACTGCAACACAACTCGAAATATAATATACAATGCCACATTGTGCAGTTTTTGGTTGTAATTTTTAGTCGATGAGCCACAAGAGAAGCGATGTAAGTTTTTACTGCTTTACTAGGAGGAGAAAAGAATGGGAAGTTGTGCAGAATGTGGACGAATAAAACTTCCTAAAGATCTCTTCACTTTAGCAAAATATGTCATGGATTTTTTAAATAAGGTAAATCTTTTTATGGGTTTTCTACTTGTCACGGCCAGCTCGTTCTTGACCGTAACATAAAGAGGATCACACAAACAAATGAGTTCTTTGAATTGCCATGTTGTTTATTACAAAAATGATCTGTTCCAAACAAAATAGCACAATGTCTAGGGGTTTAAATAAACAAAAGAAAATAAGAATCCAATGGGTAAGAAAGGTTGGAAAGTCAAGTCAAGTCAAGTCAAATTTATTTATATAGCGCTTTTTACAATTGGTAATTGTTTCAAAGCAGCTTTACATATTAGAAGCACAGAAAAAAGATAAGTGGTTAAAAATAAGCTGTACAAGCAAGCGTGGTAATATGTAACATATACAAGATGGTGCTACATTAAGCTAATGTCGGCTGACTCCCAGGGGTGGAAAAAACCCCCTAGGAGAAAAACCCAGTGTGGTAACACTGGGAAAAAAGTCCTAGGAGGGAAAAAACCCCTTGGAAGATATATATAATATATGTAAATGGATATGGAGATCAAAATCTGAATTATACAATTTTGTTATAGGGATTAAAAATAGATTATATATAAATATATGTAAGCGGATACGGAGATTAAAAATCTGAATTATAGATGCAGCCAGAACTGGATCTGTAGGCCCATTGTCTCCTGGGCTACGTTGTAGTCCGGTCCAGGCACAGGTTCTCCATCTGATCTGGATACGGCCTGGGTCCAGCACCCGGCAAACCTCAGGATAAGCAGAGAGACTGATATTAGCGTAGATGCCATTCTTATTCTGATCTACAGGTATATCTAGTGTTATAGGAAATGTTCTCGGTTCCGGCCGACCTAATTATTGCAGCGTAACAATCCTTTAACGGATTTGAAAAAATGTTTATTGTATTGATAATGTGTTATGTGTATGCAAGAGCAAAGAGATGTGTTTTTAGTCTAGATTTAAACTGACAGAGTGTGTCTGCTTCCCGAACAATGCTAGGAAGATTGTTCCAGAGTTTAGGTGCTAAATAGGAAAAGGATCTGCCGCCTTCGGTTGATTTTGATATTCTGGGTATTAT
This sequence comes from Anabarilius grahami, assembly GCA_003731715.1. NCBI lineage: Eukaryota > Metazoa > Chordata > Actinopteri > Cypriniformes > Xenocyprididae > Anabarilius > Anabarilius grahami. The sequence continues at coordinate 1,684,410 of RJVU01061481.1, forward strand.
CAACTGGCCTGAATTCTGAGATCGCAATAAACGTGAAGGACTATAATGCACCAAGAGCTCGCTTAGATATTGGGGAGCTAAACCATTTAGAGCTTTATAGGTAAGTAGCAAGATTTTAAAATCTATACGATGTTTAATAGGGAGCCAATGTAATGTTGACAGAACTGGGCTAATATGGTCATACTTTCTGGTTCTAGTAAGAACTCTAGCTGCCGCATTTTGGACCAACTGTAGTCTGTTTAAAAGCCGAGCAGAACAACCACCCAGTAGAGCGTTACAGTAATCTAGCCTTGAGGTCATAAATGCATGAACCAACTGTTCCGCATTTGTCATTGAGAGCATATGTCGTAATTTAGATATATTTTTTAGATGGAAGAAGGCGGTTTTACAGATACTAGAAACATGACTTTCAAATGAAAGAGAACAAAAGAACAAAATGAAAACAGGTTGGAGCAAATGACTTCTCTGGAGAAACACGTTCTACCAGAGGAAGTACTGTTGAGTAGATCAGCCAGATATTTATATTCTCCACCCATAAATTATCCAATTTTGGCATTTACGTCACATCCAGACGCCACACTGCCACCACCAGGTGACGAAGGAAAAGACAGGGTCGTAACATACTACATATTTCAGTAAGAGACATCATTTACGTTACATTAAGCCATATACATGTTGGGTGTCGACCAGCCCCCAGCTCTACAGATGTCTGTCAGCAAGAAACAACACTCCTAGTAGAGTGAGCGCTCATCTCCAGGAGGCACGGCTCGCCTTGGGACTGGTTCGCCAAGACGATGGCATCCACTTTCCAGTCAGCCAACCTCTGCTCAGAGACAGCCTTTCCCTTCTGCTGGCCTACATAACAGACAATCTGAGGTCCTGAAGCTCTGTGTTGGTCCATGTACAGGCGCAATGCGCAGACGGGACAAAGCAGAGCAAGGGCTGGGTCTCCCTCCTCCAGATGCGGCACTTGCAAGTTCACCATCTGGTTCCTGAAAGGAGTGATTCATTGACCAAAAATGCCTGAAGGTGCCCTGCCCTCTTGATGGAGGCCAATGCAGTCAGGAGTGCCGTCTTTAACAACAAGATTTTCAGCTCAGCTGACTGCAGAGGCTAGAAGGTGCTCTCTGTAATGCCATTAGCACCAAGGAGAAGTCCCAAGAGGGTATGACATGAGGGCGAGGATGATTTAGCCTTCTCGCACCTGTAAGGAACCTGACAATCAGGTCGAGAGGTCAATCGCTGCAAGCCAATCTCGGGGACGGATGCATTAGAAAATGTGTTTCTGCAAGAGCATCTTGAACGGGAGCCTGTGAAGGCTGGGGTAGGATATGCTAGATCGCCGCCGTCTGCTTCTGTGCAGCGGAGAACTATCAGTATCAGTATTTGGAGCAGTATTTGTGGCGGACCGCCACAATATCAACATTGGACTCAAATAGATTTAAACTGTTTCGAAAACGGTTCTGGTGGGATGTGGGAGAAGCGCTGTATCACTTCATGAATATTAATAAAGTAATGAATGCACCGGAAAGCCCTCGCGCAACTCATATGCTTTGAGTTAGATGTCAGTACTGAGAGAGATATAAGGGGCCGTTTACATGTTGTGTCTTCTGCTTGAAAAGATTTTGAAAACATGAGAAAGTGGTGCAGCCGGCATTTTCCACACATTTTTAGGCACGACGAGAACACCCCTAAAACAGTGAAACTTCACAGTTAATCTTTAAAAGATTGTGATCTTGAATCAAACATGAAACGTGATCTTATTCATAAATGACAATAATTAGTCTGTCTATTAAGCCTTTAACAAAATCATATCGCAACATTCAAATCTGTGTTGGCGCTGCTGCTGATCCGAGAGCAGTTGTCATTATTTCAACCTCATAGTATCATTATTTCTGTGATACAATATTTCAATTTATCATAGAAGTGCTGGGATAAAAGTTTATAGTTAAAATAAGCGGTAGTGATCAAAATAGTTGATGACCTTTTGAAAACGGTGCTTCAAATAACGACTGACAATGACTGTTAAAAATGTGTTTGTCATTGAATAATTTATTGAAGAGAACGTAGAACTGTAATGTATGACGCTTCTGAAATAAAACACAGAAAGATGTGATGAACTGTTTTTGTAAATATGATTCATGTAATAAATCATGTACAGTCTGTATAATTCAACTTTTCCCCATGGTCTAAGAAAAATCACAATACATATTGTATCAGCACTCAAGTATTGTGATAGTATCGAATCAGGAGACAGGTGAATCGTCTCAGCCCTACTATTCACATACTGACAGGCTTCATCTGCAGCAGCACCAAAAACCTGCAGAAGAGACAATTCAGTTCTCAACTAAATGTGTGTTGCATTAAAAAAATTATTGATAAGATAAAAATAAATGCTTAATTATTGTTCTAAAAACAAGTTAGTTATTTATTTAGATGTAACACATTTCTTTGAACATTTAAATACACAAATGTCACTTTGAACAGAGTAGACTTTAAATTATATGGATCTATGGTGAAATGACAAGATTTTTGCATCAATACATGTTTATGTTAATGCCAACAAACTCTATGATATAATAATCATTTTTTAATATTTAAAACACACATATATATACATATAGAATGCTGCATTAAACAATTTTGAAAGGGGAAAAATTTAATAATAAATTAACTCCATAGCAGATTCCAAGAGATCAAGGGATTAGGATGTTCCAGTTCAGCCCATTGCACGGGTTCCTCCAGTAGAGCAATGAGTCAACGAGACTGAGGGAAGTTAGCGAGGGAAGGGCATTTAAAAGACAAACTGGAACACATCATCAACAGAAACTGATATCAGCCCTGACAGGAAACAAACGCAGGACGAAAAGAGTTTTGAATACTTATGAATCCTTAGAGGACAAAGCTGTAAGTAAGTTTTAACACATCCTCTATTGTAATTATTAGGAACTTGATATTGTATATGTAAGTGTGATTTAAATGTGAAGTTACAGAAGTGTTACAGCTGCTCCGAACAGATGAAGAATCTTCCAGAAATTACAATATTTTTAAGGCCACGGATGATAAAACGAAGTTTATGGAGAATGTTATTGAAAACGACTATGTTTCTGAAGGTTTTCTCTTATTTTCTCTTCCGTTTTAGGCTGCTGTTTTTGTGATATATGATTAGTAGTTATAGAGTTTGACCATTATAATTCAGGTTACTTTTACTCGGTTATTTTAGGAAGTATTATAATAATCAACCATTATTGTGAACTTAAAGTAATAATTAAATAACAAATTATTAAACTATTAATAAAGATGGGGTAAATATGATTTTAAAATAATATTAAGCTGCAATAGTGTTCAGTTTTCCAGTACAATGTAAATTTCTGTTCCCAAATGAATTCATATTTAATCCATGAATCAGTTAAACTCATTAATCTGAAATGATTAAGATCATTCAGTTATTTTACATGTCAATATATGTGTTTGTAACTCACTTTATTTTATTGATTGTTGTTGCTGTTGTTGGTAACTCAGTGTTCTTCATTGTGTTCTTCAGTAATTCTTCATCTCTGTGAAATCGTGTCATTTCCAGGTTGAGTGATTGATTGATTGATCTGTGTTCAGTGTCAGTTTATCTGAGCGAGGAAAGGACTCTCTCTCTAAGATGAGTCTCTCAGAGAAACACAGGTAACACTGCGATTGTTTTCATTTTAAGTTTGTGTTTTACTGTGAATAAAAACACTTGGCGAATAAAGCACATTCTGATTCTGATTCTGAATAACAAAACCCTAGACATTGTTTTATATTTGTTTCCATTTTGAATTTCTTAAATTAAGACATTCCCTGACATTCCCTGACATTCCCTGACATTCTCTATAGACAAAAATCACAGTTAATAATTTGTTAATTACCTTTTAGACGCGACCACACTGAATTAATCCAAATACATGACTTTGTTTTTTAGATCATAAATTATTGACAGATATTAGGAAACTACTATACACTTAATTTAATTGAAGTTTGCTAACAAAACTGTGTCACAGACATTTCTGCTCTCCATTTCTGTCAATAAACAAAAACTTGACACTTGACTTAAATTACAGTCAGGTATTTTTTTATCATATTTAGTCTCACTCATGTAAATTAAAGAAATCATTAACTATAAAAGTAAAAACTGTAAATTGTGTGAGTGTGTGTATTTCTGTGGAGGATTAGATAAAGACACGGATGACACAGTTTATCCTCCTTTACTAAAGTGTGTTTCTCTCTGATGTTTGTGTCATTAGAGTAAGATCAGACTCACATGTGTCCAGCTCTGTGTCTCTGAAGAGTGACCGGTCAAAACATGGAGTACCACCAAACTTAAGTGAGAGAAAACCATCATCTGATAAAAGGTATTTCATTTGTTTCAAATTTTTGGTCACACGTTGACTTTGTTAAAAAGATGTATTGGTGAATACCATCATGAAACATTCCCAGTATTTTATTTTATTTATTTGATTAAAGGCTTCAATGTAGGGATGTGCAGTATACCGGAAAAATACCGGTATATATTTTAATTCAAACGGTACGATATCGTGATTTTGCTCATTTCGTGCTACCCAAACTGACGCGAAACCGGCAAATGTGACAACATAGAGGAATAAAATGGATAAAGCAGTTGTATCTCACTCAACACGCCCAAAACTAATTAATAATGAGAGCAGTAGATGCATAATTTGGAATTACTTTGCTTATAAAAATGATGAAGAACCATCAAACCTTGCCAAGCATCTGTCACTTGCTCATCCTGATTTACAAGACGAGATCAACAGGTCAGTGTGTCATTCAAACGATCAAATCATTTATATCAATGCACGTAAGTTACATAAGATCATATCATTTAGATAACATGAAAGCTCCAGCATGCGTTTGAACCAATGATGTTGTTACCCATGAAATGATAACATTAACTTGGATCTTGATATTTTTTCTTTTTTCTTTTATTCCTCTTGTGCAGAACTCACAATATACACATTTGGTCGTTTTTGTTGTAGTAGTTTAATTTTAGTTGAGTATTTTTATGTGTATGTGTGTGGTCAAACTGTAAAAACAAAAAATTCACAATTACTCTCAAGGAATAATTTTAAACTGAAATTAACATACTTAAAGAGGTTCAATGAAGTTTAACATGGCTTTCTCAGTGTTTTATTTGCAACTTTTTTTTTTCTTTTTTTTTTGCAAATCTTATGTGCCCACCGTACCAGCGTCCTTAAAGGGGTAGCGCCCAACACACTTTACGTCTTCATTTGTAGTATTGTACACCTTATTCAGCTTTCACTCATGTGAGAGAAGCTCTTATAACTATTTTTGAGTGTTACTTTATGGCAACCTGGTTTCCAGTGTCCATAAAGGGGCAGCACCCAACAGATCTTTAGATCTCATATTGTTTAGATAGTTCTTACAGTAGTATTCAGGTACAGAGATGCTAATTAGAGAAATTAAATAAAGTAATCAAATGTAAAATAACACTCAATAGTCACTGTTTATACATTAAATAGGTAAATCCATATGAATAATTTTAAGTTACAAACGTTTTTTAATCTTAAAATAATCTTAAGAACATATAAGTGTACTTAACTGTGCTATTTTGAAACACCATGAAATATGAACTAAAATGTGCTTTTAATTTACTATCTCTGTATTTAAAAAATTTATTTAGTTAACACTTATAGTGCATTTGTGTACCCATAGTGTACTACAAGTGGTAACCAATTATTAATTTGATGTGATAATCTGTGTTGATTAATTTGCTAATACATATTTGTGGTAATTTCCCGCTTTGTAACTGCGAAACCTGTGAGAATGAGTAAAATTATGCACAATACTCGAGCCAAAATTTGACCCTGTATGGTATTGATTTAATACTGATATACCGGTATTAGATTGTGGTTCCATACCGAAGCCAAAATTGTGGTATCGGCCCATCCCCACTTCAATATGAGACTCGCAAGAACCACAAGAACTTCAAAGACAAAAAATAGACTATCAAAGTCAATAATTATTTTTTTTTAACATATTTAATCTCACGCATGTACATTAAAAAAATCATTAAACCAGTGTGAGCCAGTAAAAAAATAATGATCGTGAACTATAAAACTGTAAATTGTGTGAGTGTGTGTATTTCTGTGGATGATTAGATACTGTTACAGCCACTGCCATAACACAAAACATAACACAGGACAGCTCCCGCACCATCGCTAACATCCACCATGACACTGACCTTTTGTGAATGGTCAGGTGAAGCCAACACTGGGGATGAATCAACAAAGACTTAACATTTTCAAACGTGCACTGGCATGCATCAGACAACTCAAACCGAACTTTACCACAGTTGCAAAATTTTTGCAAAACAAGCAATAGTAACCTACCATTCCTAAAAATGTCTCAATTGCTTACGGTCCATATGGAGGTGGAAAGTCACAAATGGCCACAACCTTTGCAGCCACTGGGCGTACTTGACCCCTGCCAATAACTTTTCCCAGGTACACAATGGTGGCTTTACCAAATTCACATTTGCTCAAGTTAACAGTGAGTTTAGCGTCAGCCAGACGATGAAAAACTCGACAAAGTAAAGTCATATGTTCAGCCCATGACCAAACTGTCTAAGTAAGTGTTGACGAGCCGCTGAATAGTACTTGGTGCTTTTTTCATCCCGAACGCCATAACCTTATAATTATGAAAAGCATCAGGAGTGACAAATGCTGAGATCTCCATAGCACGTTCAGTTTTGTTGTGTTTGTTTTGTTACTGAGAAGAAAGTGCATGGCACATATTTACATATTCATCTAACCGTCGCTCTCAGCAGTGCGGGCGGCGTCAGATGTTCGACTCACAAGAATTTCATTTGAAGTATACTTCAAATGAAATTCTTTTTCGTTCTTCGTTTAGGGGTAAAACAAAGTTCGAAATGCGTGACCAGCGATATACTGTAATCGAACATCTGATGCCGCCCACACTGCTGAGAGCAACGGTTAGATGAATATGTAAATATGTGCCATGCACTTTCTTCTCAGTAACAAAATAAACACAACAAAAATGAGAAAACAGCAAGCATTTATTATAGAAAGTATAAGTAAAGCGTCTGATCAGAACAACATGGGTATGTTAGCACAAGCTCTGCAAATAAGCACTCCAGTCACGTCACGTCTTCATATAGCACTTTATTCAATAGATTGCTTAAAATCAAGCAGCTTTACAGTATCAAACATGAAAAACAGTGTTAGTGCCTCGTTTTTTACAATCACAACTTCATTTTGTACTATAAAGCGGCTATCCAGTGTGTTCATGTTTTCACCCGCGGAGCTCTTACCTCGACGAACTCAAACACACGAAATTAGTCAAAGACGCGTCCCATGTGAGTGAAGGCGGAGCCTCAGTGCACACCTCCTATTACGTTATCATCACTGACCAAAGGTAGTATAAAGGTGTTCTGCAGCTGGAGCGAACTTTTCCTGAAAGTTCGCTTTGGCAAGCCGTTTCGAACTTCCAAAAAGAACACAAAACGAATTTCGTTTTGGCCTGATTTTGTTTGAAATGACGTCACATCAGTTTGTTCTTTGATTTCGTTTGAAGTATACCAGGGCCTTAACTGCAAATGCAAACACTGTATTATATTATATAGTAAGAATATCTCCTGGAAGATTCAAAAGAATTCCTGGTGGGCTGCTGATAAATTGGGCCAGCAGTAGCCTACTTCGACATAAAGACAGTTTATGGGACGCGCAAAGCATAAGTTTATAATTCATTTTCAAAGACACACGAAAGTCGCAAATCGGTGGTAATTCTAGTAGTGGTGAAGTGACTGTGTGCAAGTGGTTCTCACACCCAAAATCCTGTCACTTGCACGTGCACAGCTCTTCATTATGAATAGAGGTTAAAAATATATGGCATATATAAATATTGCACACACAAAGGTGAACTACGTGGCTCCTATGCTTTCTCTCACACACACATAGGCGGAGGGTGAACCATGACTCCAAGGTTCAGCTAAGGAGAAGTGCTTCACCTTTAAAAACAAATATTTAAATTTCCTTGAAATAGTTTGTTCACGTGTCGTCGCGAATCCTACACAGCCCAGCATTAACACTCCTGATAAACCATTTGTTATTAAAGCATCTACGTTCACAAACCACTGTTAATTTTAACACAAAATAACCCACCTAGAGGGTGTCTGAACACAAAATGGTTACATAACCCTGAGTTTCTTGATTTTGTAGGTAATAATATTGACATTTTTTGAATGTAACACAAACCAGACGTCTGCCTCAATAAGATGGGAGGCATTCAAGGCCTACATCAGAGGACAAATGATCAGCTTTACTAGTTCTAAAAAGAACAGATCTACCCTTAAAATGATTGAATATTAAGGACTTAGAAGAAGAAATATTCATACAAGATACTCCTGATCTGAGACATAACCTTTTACTACTTAAAGCAGAATTAAATGAGCTCTCTACCAATACAGCTGTGGCTAATATAACTAGGCAACAATTGTATTATGACCAAGGAGAAAAGGCTGGTAGGCTATTGGCATGGAGAATTAAGGCTCAGCAAAATGAAAAAGTGATTAATGAAATAGAAATTATAGATGGACAAAAGACCATGATTCCAACTGAAATTAATAATTCTTTTAGAAACTATTATCAAGATCTTTATAAATGGACACCTCCTGTGAATTCCCATCTCTATAAAAAAATTATGGACAAAATTCAGTTATTCCTGCTATATGAGGAAGATTCCAAAACACTGGATCAACCAATTGAAGAGGCAGACTTGAGTGCAGCCATTAATTGGATAAATAGTGGAAAAGCTCCAGGCCCCGATGGCCTGCCTATAGACATCTACAAGATTTTTCATAACAAATGATAACCCCAATGATTGATATGATTAATGAATCTTTCAACAATGAAGAACTTTCTTTTTCCTCACGTTCAGCCCTTATAACTTTAATTCTTAAACCAGGGAAAGATCCTACAAAATGTGCCTCCTACAGACCTATTAGTCTTTTGAATTCAGACACCAAGATAATTGCCAAAGTTTTAGCCAGCAGACTTGATAAGTTTTTACCATTATTGATTCATCCTAATCAAAATGGCTTTGTAAAGGGTAGACAAGCCTTTCATAATATATGTTGTGTGTTAAATATCATATATGTTAAAAAAGGAACATCTGATACAGCCTTACTTTCCCTAGATGCTGAGAAGGCTTTTGATAGGGTGGAGTGGGCCTATCTTTTTGATACCCTTTCCCGTTTTGGTATTAAAATGATGATTGAAATATCGTACTGCGTTATATCATTACACAATTCAGAGAGAGACTGCGACTCGCGCATCATGTTTGTTTTCTTTATTTTGCAAAAAGCACAACATTTAGTTTTTACTGTAAGTGTATACTAATAAAAAAAGATATTCCACAGTTTTTAATGATATATAACTTATTTGTATGTCCAAACTTGCCAGAGTATTTTTAGTCTCTTACACACTGGCAAGAAAAAAACTGAAGTAGTATCACCGGCGCGACCATCCAACCTCTGAGTGTTAAGTATCGATATGTAAAGTTTGGGACTGTTAATTAGCCTGACATGGCTGACTTGTTTTGATTTAACATTGTTAACATACTTTTTTATTCCAAATACAACTTGTATAACTCTACTAACATTACCATTTACTATACTGTCATAACCACAATGTAATTAAACAGTTTGCTTTTACACTCAAAAGATGTTCTGTGCAGTTTCATAATGACATGGTTTGAAATTAACACTTTTCAAATGCAGGTAAAAATCAACTGTGGTGGGTGACGATGTGATCCAGCCAATTTGTCATGTTATGTTTCACAAATTGTGTTAACTCAATTTGCTGGCAAAGTTTATGTAATGTGCGAGTCAATATGAATATTAAATATTAAACATAGCAATTGAGCAGCAGAACTAGCACTAGAACAGACGTGACACTGCCTCACGGTGCAGCACTAAAGCTAATGAACCTTTTTCAAAACTTGTTTAATTGAAACTTACATTAAGGTTGTTAAATGCTCTTCTTGTATTGTCCATCATTGGTTCATGTTAACTAATGTAGTTAATGTTAACAAATGAAAACTTATTGTAAAGCAGGGGTCGGCAATTAACTTTGGCATCAGGCCAAAAAGAAAAAAATTTGCCACTAGATGGTGGGCCAGAATATAGTCAAAGTATAATTTAAGAAATTGAAAAATTCAACTAGAATTGCCTGTGACAGACTCTTACAGTGTTTTTTGTAACTGGTAGTGAGCTGTTACTCTGTTAAATCCTGTAGTAGGACAGTCATTAACAAAAAGCCACATTTGTGTGGCAGTGTCCAGGTTTTACATGATAAATTAATAAAGCAGAGCAGTGACATGTAACCTGGCAAGTATCTTCATTCACCATCTTGCAACACAGACTGCCTTGCTTAAACACATATATGTGAGAGATGTGAAATGGATAAATGTAACTTGAATAAGCCCATTAATGGCATGTTTGAGTCATGCTCTTAACAAACTATCCTTTATTTCCTCTTTCCATATTGTGAATAATAAATGTGTAACATTTTAATTTGCTTGTTACACAATGGAGCATAACTTATTTTAATAATTATATGACGTAGCCTACTGTTACACTGAGAATTATTCCTTGGCATCCTCATGCACTAAACTGCTTTTTTTTAACTGTTCGCGTGATGGTGGTACGCTATTACGTCGTGTGCAGAGTGAATTTAACATTTAAGCTAGCTGGTAAGAGAAAACGGCACTATCAAAGAGTCTAAAGAGGAAAGTTGACAGTGAAAATAGGGCATACAAAGAAGAATGGAAAGACAACAATGTGTTTATCGATCTAGTTTTGTGAATGCAAAGCCGGTGTGTCTTATCTGCAACGACGTTGTCGCTGTTTTCAAAGAATATCACACCGACACCAGACATGAGCAGCGCGACGCAATGCGCAAGCAATGCTACAAAAGATAATAGAACCCATTATAATGATATTGTCTACACTGGATGTGGCGCAACACAACACAACACATTCCCGACAGTAAACGGATTCCTCATTCTATTTCTGACGTAGTCCAAGTGATTTTCAACAGTCGGTTTGTCGCATTTAGTGTAGACACAGTGATAATAGACGGCACCACAAAACGAAGATCTATTTTAGAACCAGCTGCTATTAAAATAATCTGGCTGTGGGTGCGGGCCAGATATTATTGCTGGCAGGCCAGTTTTGGCCAGCAGGCCGCCTATTGCCGACAACTGTTGTAAAGTGTTAGAGAGTAGACAATGTGTCTGAAAACAACCAACATAAACACATTTGTCACAGTGATCAAACCAAGAGACATTGACACGAAAGGACCTTAAAGATGATATGAAATGAATGTGTAAACTAACATAAATAGATCAATGATTTCAATCTTTGTATTGTTACAATGTTGGTAGTATATTTAAATGAACAATGTGTAGTCTTCCTCCACGTTTCTGCTCTTGAATATCCCTGTTTATTTGTCAGCAAAAGTCTGCTGAATGAAGCTAAACATGTTAGTTGATCGTCATAGATCTGAGTCATTGTCTTTTCTCTTTCTGTCCTCAGCCTGAATAGATGCAGTATTACAGAGAAACAGTGTGTCATCCTGACTTCAGCTCTGAAATCAAACCCGTCACACCTGAGAGAGCTGAACCTTAGCTGGAATAAACTAGGAGACTCTGGAGTGAAAAACCTCAGTGATCTACTGATGAACCCACAATTCAAGCTGGAGAAACTACAGTTAGTATCATTATCCTGTACAGCAGTTACAGTGTGATTGAAGTTTATTTACTTTATTTATTTCTGATTGGTCACATTTATTCATGATTCATTTAACTCACTCATGAACTGAACAGTCATTTTCTCTTTCTGTCTTCAGTCTGGATAGATGCAGTAGTACAGAGGAACAGTGTGTCATCCTGACTTCAGCTCTGAAATCAAACCCGTCACACCTGAGAGAGCTGAACCTGAGCGTGAATAATCTAGGAAACAAAGGAGTGAAGCACTTATGTGACGTACTGAAGGATTCACACTGTAAACTGGAGAGATTGAGGTCAGTAATAATCACATACAAGAATCAAAATGCTGAAAATCACATCAACAGTTTAAACTAAAACACTTTATACTCAATATCTCACAATGAGTCAGAGTTCACATTATATTTGTGTAAAATTCTTTATCTTAGTATTTTGTGATCTGGTGAAATAAAGATGATGATCTCTCTTCCTCTGTTTTATTTGATTATGAAGATGGTGTGACTTTACAGAGTAAAGAGTTTTGTTTTCTTCTGTCTTATTTTCTGCTCTCTCTCTCTGTCTCTCTAATGTAGTTTAAGCTTCTGTTATATCACAGAAGAAGGTTGTTCTGTTCTGACTTCAGCTCTGAAATCAAACCCGTCACACCTGAGAGAGCTGAACCTGAGCGGGAATAAACTAGGAGACTCTGGAGTGAAAAACCTCAGTGATCTACTGATGAACCCACAATTCAAGCTGGAGAAACTACAGTTAGTATCATTATACTGTACAGCAGTTACAGTGTGATTGAAGTTTATTTACTTTATTTATTCCAGATTGGTCATATTTATTCATGATTCATTTAACTCACACATGAACTGAACATGGATTTGAGTCATTTTCTCTTTCTGTCTTCAGTCTGTATAGATGCAGTATTACAGAGGAACAGTGTGTCATCCTGACTTCAGCTCTGAAATCAAACCCGTCACACCTGAGAGAGCTGAACCTTGGCTGGAATGAACTAGGAGACTCTGGAGTGAAAAACCTCAGTGATCTACTGATGAACCCACAAATCAAGCTGGAGAAACTAGAGTTAGTATCATTATACTGTACAGCATTTACAGTGTGATTGAAGTTTATTTACTTTATTTATTCCCGATTGGTCACAATTATTTATGATTCATTTAAATCACACATGAACTGAACATGGATTTTAGTCATTTTCTCTTTCTGTCTTCAGTCTGCATGGATGCAGTAGTACAGAGGAACAGTGTGTCATCCTGACTTCAGCTCTGAAATCAAACCCGTCACACCGGAGAGAGCTGGACCTGAGCTGGAATAAACTAGGAAACACAGGAGTAAAGCACCTATGTTACGTACTGAAGGATTCACACTGTAAACTGGAGAGATTGAGGTCAGTAACATTCACATACAAGAATCAAAATGCTGAAAATCACATCAACAGTTTAAACTAAAACACTTTATACTTAATATCTCCCAGTGAGTCTGAGTTCACATTATATTTGTGTAAAATTGTTCATCTTAGTATTTTGTGATCTGGTGAAAAAAAGATGATGATCTTCCTCTGTTTTATTTGATTATGAAGATGGTGTTACTTTACAGAATAAAGGGTTTTCTTTTCTTCTGTCTTATTTCTCTCTCTCTCTCTCTCTCTAATGTAGGTTAAGCTTCTGTTATATGACAGAAGAAGGTTGTTCTGCTCTGACTTCAGCTCTGAAATCAAACCTGTCACACCTGAGAGAGCTGAACCTGAGCTGGAATAAACTAGGAGACTCTGGAGTGAAAAACCTCAGTGATCTACTGATGAACCCACAATTCTCAAAGCTGGAGAAACTACAGTTAGTATCATTGTACTGTACAGCAGTTACAGTGTGATTGAAGTTTATGAAGTTAAAGTTAAGAACTTTATTAATCCCACTAGGGGCAATTCTAGTAGGGTAGTAGTAGGGCTGGGCGATATATCGCATGCGATTGTCACGCACATTTCTTCAGTAAAGCCGGTTCCCTGATTACCGCGAAATCACTATCACCTGCTTTTAAATGAAGCGCCATTTAATAGACAGAACCGTAGATCACTGACAAGCTACGCAATATCGCGTTCATATCGCAGATGAATCGCCTTCGATAATGAACGCGATATTGCGTGGCTTGTCAGTGAACTAGGGCTCTGTCTATTAAATGGCGCTTCATTTGAAAGCAGGTGATGGCGATTTCGCGGTAATCAGGGAACCGGCTTTACTGACGAAATGCATGTGACAATCGCATGCGATATATCGCCCAGCCCTAGGTAGTAGCATCATATAGCAGACACAAAATATCACCTAGACAGTACAGAAAATAAGTAAATAAAGAAGTAAAAACATAACCCAACATGCTTCATATATAAATTCATAAAAAAAAAACACTAATTAAAACTTTAAATTGCAAAGATGAATAGCCTCTGGAACAAAGGTAAATTTATATTTATTAGATAAATATTAAATGCTTCTAAATCTTCTTCCAGAGGGCAGTGCTTCAAAGTAAACCCTCAAGGGATGAGAGTCATCTTCCGTGATACTCCGAGTTTTCTTTAGCATTTGTTGCTCATGGAATTCTGCTAGACTCCACAAAGGCACACCAATAATTTTTAGCAGGTCCTAACTAAGGTCTGCAAACGATTCCTGTTCTTAAGAGAAAGTGATGAGTACCAACATAAAAAAGAAAAACTCAGTATAAAAAAGAAAAAAAGTTCTCAGTATGTTTATTTTTTGAACAATAAAGACAGATTAATTATACGACTATTCATGCACACCCCTAATGTACTGATTGTGTACATGCAGAAATCTGCCTTTTCAACAGAGAATAAAGAATAGAGACGTCAAATAAATAGTTAAAATGAAAAAGAAGAAACAGTATCTTCAGCACACAGAACTAGTGTAACTGGGTTTCAGAACAGACTATTGGAAACTAAATGCTGCTAAAGCTCTTCAATAAGATGATTATCATAGATGTGAACTACTGTTATTTCTGTCTTCAGTCTGAGTGAATGCAGTATTACAGAGGAACAGTGTGTCATCCTGACTTCAGCTCTGAAATCAAACCCGTCACACCTGAGAGAGCTGAACCTGAGCTGGAATAAACTAGGAAACACAGGAGTGAAGCACCTATGTGACGTACTGAAGGATTCACACTGTAAACTGGAGAGATTGAGGTCAATAACATTCACATACAAGAATCAAAATGCTTAAAAACACTTCATCAGTTTAAACTAAAACACTTTATACTTAATATCTCACAATGAGTCAGAGTTCACATTATATTTGTGTAAAAATCTTCAAATTAGTATTTTGTGATCTGGTGAAATGAAGATGATGATCTCTCTTCCTCTGTTTTATTTGCTTATGAAGATGATGTGACTTTAAAGAATAAAGAGTTGTCTTTTCTTCTGTCTTATTTTCTGGTCTCTCTCTAATGTAGTTTAAGCTTCTGTTATATCACAGAAGAAGGTTGTTTTGATGTGACTTCAGCTCTGAAATCAAACCCATCACACCTGAGAGAGCTGAACCTGAGCGGGAATAAACTAGGAGACTCTGGAGTAAAAAACCTCAGTGATCTACTGATGAACCCACAATTCAAGCTGGAGAAACTACAGTTAGTATAATTATACTGTACAGCATTTACAGTGTGATTGAAGTTTATTTACTTTATTTATTCCTGATTGGTCACATTTATTCATGATTCATTTAACTCACACATGAACTGAACATGGATTTGAGTAATTTTCTCTTTCTGTCTTCAGTCTGAATAGATGCAGTATTACAGAGAAACAGTGTGTCCTGACTTCAGCTCTGAAATCAAACCCGTCACACCTGAGAGAGCTGAACCTGAGCAGGAATAAACTAGGAAACACAGGAGTGAAGCACCTATGTTACGTACTGAAGGATTCACACTGTAAACTGGAGCGATTGAGGTCAATAACATTCACATACTAGAATCAAAATGCTGAAAATCACTTCAACAGTTTAAACTAAAACACTTTATACTCAATATCTCACAGTGAGTCTGAGTTCACATTATATTTGTGTAAAATTGTTCATCTTAGTATTTTGTGATCTGCTGAAATAAAGATGATGTTCTTCTTCCTCTGTTTTATTTGCTTATGAAGATGGTGTGACTTTACAGAATAAAGGGTTTTCTTTTCTTCTGTCTAATTTTCTGCTCTCTCTCTCTCTTCTAATGTAGTTTAAGCTTCTGTTATATCACAGAAAAAGGTTGTTTTGATGTGACTTCAGCTCTGAAATCAAACTTGTCACACCTGAGAGAGCTGAACCTGAGAGAGAATATAATAGGAAACAAAGGAGTGAAGCGCTTATGTGATGTACTGAAGGATTCACACTGTAAACTGGAGAGATTGAGGTCAGTAACATTCACATACAAGAATCAAAATGCTGAAAATCACTTCAACAGTTTAAACTAAAACACTTTATACTCAATATCTCACAATGAGTCTGAGTTCACATTATATTTGTAATAATCACTCTTCCTCTGTTTGTGTCTTTCTAGTCTACAGTACTGTGGCATTACAGATGTTTCTTCTTTAACTCAGTCTTTGACTAACTCAAAAGCACTGAAGTTTTTAAAAGATCTTGATCTGAGACAAAATATGATAGGAGACTCAATGCAGCAGCTCCATGACGTGCTACAAGACTCAAACTGTGTCCTGAGGTGAGGAAACATCACTGTGATATTAAAGATCTTCGTTTACCTCTGATATGTGAACAAACCTTTCAGATATTCATGAAAATAAATTATCATTAAGCTTTATTGCAACAAAGGGTTTGTGTGAGAACAAAATGTGAAGTTATTAAAATGTTCAACACAAAGGAGGAAAGAGAACAGAGAACAAAATCACACTGTCACAGCTTTATTCAATAACACCTGCATTATTACCTGTGTCAGTAGAAGTGAATCATTTCAGTTTGAGAATAGACTCCTGAACACTCCTGCAGTGTTCAGCTTCAGCTCACAGCCGTCCAGCCTCACATGAGAAACGTCTCTCTCTCTAGTGTCTTTTACTTTGACAAGCAAACAAACAAACATATCAAGGTGATTCATGTTTAAATGTATTATATTAGAATACAAATATCTCTGCAAGATCATGTAAAGTCAGTAATTAATTTGATTACAGGAATTTGATGTAACTTCTCAAAAAACAGTAATTTAAATATAGTTGTAATGAGGCGGGATTCAGGATTGGATCCATGTGCAGGCTTTATTAAAGCAGAGTTTGTAGTTAATCAGGCAAGGGTCAAACAGTGGCAAACAGGTACAGCAGGGAACAGGCAGAATTGTGATCGTTGAACAGGCAGGGAATCGGGACAGGCAGATATCATTCACAAAAACCAGGAAACACAATAAACAGTCCAAGGGCAGGCGGCAGAGAAATCATAACCGGGAAACAGACAGGATAAGTAGCAGGCAGACAGACAGGATACAGAATCAGAACGCTCGCAGGGTTGGGCAAAAATACATCATAATGTATTTTAAAATAAAATACCAAATACCTTCATTTTAAGTGTATCAAAATAAACTACAAAATACAGCCGCCACACCATGTATCAAAATAAACTACTGTATTTTTGTATTTTAACAATACTAAAAAATACTTTTACAAGAAAGCATGAAATTTCTTCACAAACCTTCCATCAACTGGCCTATTTGATCTACACATTCACCATTACACAAACTCAGTTGATTAAGTAAAGTGATTAAGTTTGATTGCTTTTCTCTGCCTGAGTCATGCAATAAATGTGACATATGCAACCAGTTAAAGGCACAATATGTACAGTAGGATTTTTGCATTAAAATATCCAAAAACCACTAGAACAGTGTGATATATTTTTTTGACTTGTGTACTTACATTATCCCAAATGTTTCCAAGAATGTTTAAATCCAGAGAAATAAGCAATTTTAACCAGGACACGGGCTGTGTCCATGCGTCGCCTATCGATGACATCATACCAGTGTTACCCTCGTTTTCTGGTTTTATTCTGTAGAAACCATGGAAACACCAAAGACACATTATATTCCTCATCTGTCTAATAAAACATATTATATGTAATATATTATATGTTTTATTAGACAGATGAGGAACTGTTTGGATTCATTCATTGACAGAAAACTAATCATGTTATATAGATTCTTGTTTAAATCTCGTTTTCTTAATTTACCACGAGTACCATGTTTTACCATGACTAATATTGATCTTGCTTACTGCAGTGTGCAACAAGTGTCTCATAGCAGCCGCCAAGCGAATGCAGAGTAGCATTAAAACAACTTTCAACACAAATGTATCTAATATAATAAACAACGCTGCTTTACCCCACATAAGATAGACAGGCGACTGTGGCATAATAAAAGTTCAATTGCTCTCGAGACGTGTCGCGTTTGTCTTTCATTAGCAATCGCTCCAGCAGTCTCATTCTGCTCGCACAGCACTCGCCCTGCTCTGCTTCATACTACAATAACTTTAATACTCTCATCCATGGACATGATTTCTGACTGAGTCCCATCCCGGTTCTTTTCTACTGGCTGTAGACATGAAGACAACACATCCCATGATTCCACAAAAACAAGGATAAGCGACCAAATAAGCGACCCTTTAGCGGCAAAAATTTTACATATTGTGGCTTTAACAGATCAAATATTCAAATATCCCTGTGATCTCCCAGATGAAGGTTAGATTTAAAGTAACCAACAGTTTAAAGTTTAACAGTTTGCAAATGACTCATAGTTGTATCCTAGTTTAGTTACTTGGTGTTTGGTAACAAAGGGCCTACTTTGCATCAGCAACACTGATTCAATGACAAACAAGTCATTCAAGAAGACAACTGATGGCACCTGCGTTCATAGCAACTTTCTAACTAATTAATAATTTTATTGTTAATCATAAATATAGGGGGCTACCGCTCTGTAATAGTTTTCAAGAACATTATGTAAATTGGTAAACTATTTAGCCTAGTCTACTAAAATGAACACCAAAACTTAACATCTGTTCTGAACTCAACAATTCTGGGCAAACCACTGAGTAAGCACCAATCAGAGGCCGCCTTTTTATAATGTTATCATGTAGACTTCTTACAAAGTATTTTACAGTATTTTAAAACTACAAAAATACAAAACACTTTGTATTTTGATACAAAATACAAAGCAATTTTCATCAACCCTATCAAATACAAATTACAAAATACTATTTTGTATTTGAAACACATATTTGAAATACATGTATCATAAATACTGCCCATCCCTGAACACTCGGAATTGTACACAAGGGTAAATAAGACTTCGTAATGATGTGTGGTGAATGAGAGTCTTTTATAGTCCGGTTAATGTGCTGAGCTGGGTGTGGTGATTAGTGATTAGTGTGGAGTGTGTCCAGGTGACTGGCAGGGAGGATTATGGGAATTGGAGTCCAGGAAGTGACAGGAACATGACAATAGTAACTAATTTGCTCTTTGTTCAAATGAACACTGATTGTTTTCTCTTCTGTTCCTCCTTACAGAGTAGATGAAGATCAATTGCCAATTGTCTCTAAACAAGTTCAATCTCCAAACATCCCTGATAGAGTTCAATCGCAAAAAATGTCTCTAAAAGAGTTAAATCCCGAAACTCTGATGGATGCTTTATATCATAGCTTGAAATATTCATGAGAGGATCAGAAATCATCAGGTGATCCACAGAAGAGTCTCACTACTGTGTCTATGAGGAGAAATAAATGTGTGAATAAAAAGTCATGTGACAAAGTATCAGATGGACACATAAATGGAGGACAAGACTTACGGATATTCTGATTTAACTAAATCTGTTAAACACTTTTTTAGAATTAAATTAATTACCTATAAATTGTAAGTAAAATCTCTGTAGAAGTGTTTTAAGTGTGTGTTTGGGAACAGATAAGGATCTCAAACTGAAGTCTCCTGTATCAAGCAGTTGTTGAAGGTGGAGTTTTGATGATTCATCAGAGAGAAAACAGAAACAATAACTTCATGTACAGCAAAAAGAAAGAAACTTCAGTTTACTGTTGTAAAACTATTATAAAACTTCATATTCTTACTGTTCATGCTCACTGGAGAAGCATTGTGGCTGTGGAATACCCATAATCCCTTGCCCTTTAATAATTTTGTGTTTGGCCAAAGCAAAGATCTGTACTGTAAATGGTATTTTTAATTAGCAGATCTTTGAGCTTCAATTCAAAAAGATTTTGTTGCAAAGTTGTGGTTTGTGATTTTTTTTTTTTTTTTTGTAAAATTGTTCATAATGCTGAACTATAATACAAATTTTCATTAAACCGATGATGATGGACTGTTGATCAAACTGAGCTCAACAGACTTCATGATCAAAGTAAACATTGTAAGTTCACTAATTAAAACTTAAAACTAAATGACAAGTTAAATGAAGCTGAACTCAATTGGAGTGTAATCAGTTGTTAACAAATCTGTACATTTATTTCTGAATTTGTATATTCCTATTTTTTTTTAGTCTTACATTTTTTTATTTGCATTATTTTAATTGTGGTATATTTTTTGTCCATTACCAAAGATAAAAGAACAAAGTGGATAAAAAAAATGTTAAAACGACTCACCAACAAAACAGAAATAGGCCCTTATGCAGCAGAATATGTTAATTTGTCTTAAAAACAACTTTGATAGACAAATAGGCTATACAAACAAAACAAACATGATTAAAATGTGTGGATGACTGAAAACATCCACAAACATCAATTGAACCAATTGATTCTAAAAACTATTCTGTTTCGTGTTGTGTATTTTAGGAGATTATAACGGCGCATGCAGGGAAGGATGACACACACACACACTTAACTTGACTTACATGTGTCAGAGAGGTAACACCGGAACATTTCCGGAAACACATGTAACAACGTGCATTATGGGAAATGTAGTTAAATAAACAGCGTTAACAAAATACATAACATTTCCTCCCCTCTTACTCTTTGAGGTATAACACAAAGATTACAAATTAAACTGTGCCAACTGAAATAATGAATTTATAAAATTCAGTTCCTCTTTTCAACACGTCTATCAACATAGACATTTTTTTTTTTTTTTTCAACTCAGAACATTGAGTCTTCATGTTGAATTCTCATATATAAAGTAACATAACTATTTCCCTGGGAATGAGGGTAGACTACCTCAGACCCTAGCTTACCCTTAGGGGATTATTCTGCCCCGAAGCAATAAGGGTAGCCCCAAACTAAGTGTAATCCAATAAACGCTGAGGCGGACGCCGCTCCCTTACTGGATACCGGCGACCTATTGAGTTTCCATTTTCTGTCAGAACAACCGGTGACGATGGTTCCTTAACAAATGGACAATTTGAGGTCATGATAGGGTCAGTGGTGGAGACTACTGAAGTTGGTGAAGTGTCATCTGTTTGCTCGGTGACATCAGTGAGTTCAGGAAGATCCGTGACTGTGCTGGCTCCACCCAGCAACTGATCAGTGTGTCTCCTCCAGGAAAGATTGTCAGCAGTCTTGACCTTATTCGACACTGGGCCCGTCTGGGCCTCCACAGTAGCCGGAACCCATTTCGGACCACTGCCATAGTTCCGGGCCAGCACTTCTGTCCTTGGCTCGCAGGTTCCTTCGCTGTACCTGACTCTTTTGTTGCCGCAAGACAGTTTCTTTGAGTGTTGCTGGCTTAAGCAGCTCAAAGCTTGTTCTGAGCTCTCTGTTGAACAACAAATACGCTGGCGACACTTTGGTAGTCACGTGGGGAGTACTGCGATAGCACAGCAAGAAGCTATGAAGGCGTTGATGAAATGTGCCCTGTCCGAGAGAAGCTTTCAAGGCACGTTTCATGGTTTGGACAAGCCTTTCTGCTAACCCATTTGTTGCAGGATGGTAGGGTGATGACGTCATATGCTGTATACCATTTGCTAGTAGAAATGTGGCCATCTCGTGGGATGTAAATTGGGGGCCATTATCTGAGACAATCTGCACTGGTGATCCAAATCTACTGAAAATTTCTCCCAGCTTCTCAATGGTCTTCTCAGCTGAGGTAGATTTCATAATGGCCACCTCACGCCACTTACTGTGTGCATCCATGACCACCAACAGCATTTTCTCCTCGACTGGGCCTGCAAAATCAACATGAATACAATGCCATGGTTTTTCAGGATACTCCCACGGGTGCAGCGGTGCAAGTTGTGGTACATTACGTATGCGCTGGCATGAGGTACACATCCTTGCTTTTTCCTCTATTTGGCCATCCACTCCTGGCCACCAGAAGTATCTCCTGGCAATCTCCTTCATGCGGACCATTCCACAGTGTCCTACATGCAGCTGTTTAAGCACTGGCTTGCGCAAAGCCGGGGGAATAATCACTCTCCTTCCTCATGAAAGTTCATGACGTCGAGAGACGTATGGTTTTAGCTCCAGATCATCGCTCTCCCCTTTGCCTGTCATGACCACATCCATGACTTTTGACAGGGCAGGGTCCTTTCGTGTGCCCTTGCGTACTTGCGCAGCTGTTACTGGGGCCCTTTCCACCTGGCTAAAGTAAAAGATTTCAGCCACCTGTGCCTCCTTTACCCTGTCCGTGAGAGGCAACCTGGACAGACCGTCCGCATTCCCATGCAATTCCGACTTCCGGTATGTCATAGGTGTGAGCAGATAACAACAAGGCCCACCTTTGCATCCTACTGGCAGCAAGAGAGGGAATGCCATGGTGTGGGCCAAAAATTGCAGTGAGTAGGCGATGATCGGTCAGCAGCATGAACTTCCTTCCAAAAATATACTGATAGAACTTACGCACTCCAAACACAATGCTCAATGCTTCTCGCTCAATCTGAGCATAGTTTGCTTCTGCTTTGCTCAGACTCCTGGAAGCAAACGCGATTGGCCTCTATTGACCATTAGGCATGATGTGGGACAAGACAGCTCCCACACCATATGGGGAAGCATCGCAGGCCAGCTGGATAGGAAGAGCAGGGTCAAAATGAGTGAGGGCATTTGACCTTAAAAGTGTCTCCTTTGCTCTTATGAATGACTCCTTGCATTCAGATGTCCACTTCCAATTATTCTCATGACACAACAATTTGTGCAGGGGTTTCAGCAGCGTAGCGATATTTGGGATGAAACGGCCATAATAATTAAGTAAGCCGAGGAAAGACCGCAACTGGCTGACATTTTTGGGCACTGGAGCATCCACGATGGCCTTAACTTTGGATGGGGACGTATGCAGACCAGAAGCATCAATGACATGGCCTAGGCACTCGACTGAAAACTTGAAAAATTCACATTTATCCTTGCGCACTCTCAATCCATATTCTTTCAGTCTCTCAAGGGTAGCATCCAGGTCCTGTAAGTGTGACTCTTCATCAGTGCCAGTCACTAGAATGTCATCTAGATAACACAGGACTCCTGGAAGCCCTGCAAGGATCTGATCCATCGCTCGCTGAAAAATGGATGGAGCCGAGGTAATTCTGAACGGTAAGCGTTTGTAACGAAATAAGCCTTTGTGTGTATTGATGGTGAGAAGTTCTCTGGACTGTTCCTCCACATGCATCTGTAGGTATGCTTGGTTGAGATCGATTTTGCTGAATTTTTGTCCTCCTGTCAGCCCAGCAAAAAGGTCATTAATGTGAGGCAAGGGGTATTGTTCTGCTGACAACACTGGATTTACAGTGATTTTAAAATCGCCGCAGATCCTTATGCCTCCATCCTTCTTTATAACTGGAACAATAGGTGTTGCCCACTCACTCACACTGACTGGTTCCAGCACACCATTCTTCACAAGTTCAGCTAAGCTTGCCTCTACTTTAGGTTTGAGTGCATATGGCAGGGGCCGGGACTTAAAGAACTTTGGCTGGCTTCCTGGCTCCACAGTCAATTTCACTTTGATTCCTTGCATGCTGCCTAACTCCTGTTTGAAAACTTCAGAAATTCCTCATCAGATGTTTCTGTACCCTCTTTGTTTTCCTGCCTGACTGCATATATGCGTTTCTTTTGTTTCCTTCTGAATACTGGTTTCTGCTGCATTTTTTTCTTTTCTGTTTTATTTCTACATGCACGCTCAATGTGTCCCTTTTTCTTACAGCTGCGGCATTCCGTATCCTTAAACCAGCATGAAACAGGTGAGTGTCCAGTCTTGAAACAACGGAAACATGGGCCTTTATTTTCGTTTTGTTTTTCAGTCTCCATCTTGTACACTTTGCTGTTTGAGCTCAATTGTCAGTTTGCTTTCGGTCAACAGCCTTTTTTGTATGCCCTCGCAGTGGAGTCCGCATACCAATCTGTCCCGAAGAGTATCGTTGAGCACATCACCAAATTCGCAGTGTTCAGCTAATTTTTTTAGCACTGCCACAAACACTGTCACAGTTTCCCCTTCTAGCTGATTTCGTCTGTGGAACCGAAATCGCTCTGCTATTACTAAGGGCTTTGGGGAGAAATGTGCTTTAAGAGTGCTCACTATTTGATCATAAGTTTTCTCTCCAGGTTTTTCTGGTTGCAGGAGGTTACGCAGTAGTGTATATGTTTCTGGACCCATCACACTTAAAAATGTGAGTACAATTTTCCCTTCAGTAATAGCATTCACTGCTACAAAGTACTCAAATCTTTCTGTGTAAGAACTCCACTGTTCACTGCTTTCATCAAAAGGACCCATATTTCCAAAAACTGATGCCATTTTTGCCGTTCTCTGTCGTTTAACAATCAATTTAGTCACTTATCTGAATCGTCGTCTTTTCTCCCCCTTTTTCAGTTCAGACGTGGATTAGCAGCAGACTCGTATTATTTCACATTTTTCAGCGATCTCGCCGTCAAGCCGCTTCATTTCCGCATCTTTACAACACACGCGGAATAACGAGATCCTCGTCGCCACTTTGTTGTGTATTTTAGGAGATTATAACGTCGCATGCAGGGAAGGATGACACACACACACACTTAACTTGACTTCTTCGTTTACTCACATGTGTCAGAGAGGTAACACCGGAACATTTCCGGAAACACATTATGGGAAATGTAGTTAAATAAACAGCGTTAACAAAATACATAAAATTTCGCAAGTATGGTGATTCTGCAAATGGCACAGCAGCATACTTGATAACGTCACCCAGCTCGCTCTGGCTTCTTCAGTTATCTCTTTATGTATATTTTAGGCAACAATAAAACGAAATGTGTTACTCTGCCTCTTTTCGCTTTATTTAAAAAACAAACAAAAACATATTAATAGACTCACAAATGTGATTCAGGTTCATTGATTATCTTCAATGTCTGTATAGTATAACAAAACGAAATATTAAACAACCCTGCCTCTTTTCGTTTACATTTCAAAAATATTAAACATTAATATGTGTGTAAGAATATGCAATAAGAAATAAAGTAAACAATTCAGTCAAGCGTTGTCACGGATGGCACAGAGACAAGAAGGTAAGATCCAAATGCAACTTTAATAGGGCAATCCAAAAACGTAATCCAGACAGGCAAGGGTCAAAATCCACAGAACAGTCCATACAAAACAAGGAAAAACAAAACAGAAGCCAGTGACCAAAAATGAAACCACATTAACAAAAGCAGAAACAAACCAGGAATAAATAGACAGCCAGTAATAACATTACAGACAGCTGGGTGCAATGAATGGCATAATGAGTCCGGGATGTGAGTTATGGGAAATGTAGTCCAAGTGTGGTGAGAAATAGTCCGTGTTGGAGTGCCCTCTAGTGGCTAACTAGGGCACTTCAACTGGTGATCATGACAAGTGTACAAAATCAGCGCTTTAGTAGGCTACAACGGTAAAGTTAAATAGCCTAAATATATAAAGTTATAAAGCGTCACTTTGCCTTTAGCCAAAACGATTTGCCATGGAACAAATTATAGATTCATGAGACCAACGATCGCCTGTTAGATATACAAAAGACGACTTATATTTAACCACTACAGAGACATCAGAGTCAGCGACAAACGTCAGAAGGACTAGCCGAGGTAAGGTTGCTCTCGGCTGGGTACATGAGCGCTGAGCGCCCAGTGATCGCCTGGATCTCACAACTTCGACAACATCAGATCAAATTTCCTGAAAGGAAATCTTCAGAAATCTTTAACAGTAAACCAAAAATTTGAGCTTGAAACCCTACATTCCCGCCTGAAAAACTCTTAAAACTACACATCATGACATAATAACAGTGGTTTTCTCCTTTACTATTGACGCTTGGTTAGTGCAAGATGCATTCTGGGATACCTTCTTCTTCTTCTTCTTCTTTTGGTTTTTACGGCAGCTGGCATCCAATTTGTTGCATTACTGCCACCTACTGTATTAAATTCCCTTTATATTCTCTTCTTATAATCTCTTAATTATATAATAATTAATAATTTATAATAATTTAAATCAACATTTGAATTATTAATGTGGTTCTANNGGTTCTACTTGACGTCGAGGGGGCCACTGCTTTCACAACACGCTCAAGTGTCACGGTTCATGGGTTCACTTACTCGCCCTCGTGTGGTTGTGGTGTGTGTTGCCTGTGAGTGAGTGATTGTGTGGGCGTCACCCACCTGTCTGATTGTGATGTGCTGCCAGCCGTGTCTTGTTCTGTGTTTGCTATTTAATGTGCGTGTCTACATGGTGTCTTTGTCAGTTCGTTGCAGGCTGTCCCGGTGTCCTGTGTCCTGTGTGCCGTGTTTTACTTCCTGTTTCACTTCCTGTTTCCTGGATTTCTGGACTATTGTCTTGTGCCCGTGTCTGGGTGGATTATATGGACTGTCGTCTTGTGCCCGCGTCTGGGTTGGATAATCCTTGGTTTCTGATACCCGTTGCAGCCCTGCGCCACACTGTTCATCTGCCTCTGCACACCACCTATTCAGCACGTCTCAGTCTCTGCATCGACTGTCCATTTTGGATTGAAGTTATTGCACAGAGTATTCTGTCAATAAACATTGTTTTACTTGCACTTGGATCCTCTCTCTGTGTTCATTTCCTGACACTTCTCCAATCCAGTTTCTTTTAAAAAACCTAATAAATATTTCCTGCCTTTTTGTTTCTCTGCACACTCTAAACTACTTTTAACACTTCCCTCTACCGTCCTAAACTCTGTAACTGGGTCATAATTTCTTGTCTTTCTTGAATAAACCTCCCACAAGATATTAAAACATGCTCAACCGTCTCATACTCCTGACATTGTGTGCACATTCCTGTTGGGTGTTTCCCCATAATATGTAAAGTGCCATTAAGATTGCTATGGCCCATTCTTATTATACTTAAAATGACTTGTTCTCTCCTACTCATACCATTATCTCTTGACACACCCACTCTGCTTTGTATTGAATATAAATGCTTCCCTTTTGTTTCATTCTGCCACTGTTGCTGCCATTTGTCAATTATTCTTTTCCATACTATGCTCTTTCCTTCTGATTTAGATAACTTAATATTGATTTCAACATTTTCCTTTTTAGTTGCCATTTTTGCCAACTTGTTGGCCTTTTCATTGCCCACAATACCTGAATGAGCCAGAACCCACATGAATGCAATATTCTTCCCCTGCCTAACTGCAGTTGTATAAA
The DNA here is from genome assembly GCA_003731715.1 of Anabarilius grahami. Taxonomy (NCBI): domain Eukaryota; kingdom Metazoa; phylum Chordata; class Actinopteri; order Cypriniformes; family Xenocyprididae; genus Anabarilius; species Anabarilius grahami. Next base: position 1,711,771 of record RJVU01061481.1, read on the forward strand.
TAAATAAAATATCATAGATCAAGCCCTTATGGTTTCTAGTTGTGACTAATTTAATGCTCGAAAGAGCAGACACAGAGTCACTACATATTAAAAACTTGTTGCCGCCAATTTCTACAATCCATTCTATTGCTTCTAAAATAGCAAGTAATTCTACAGCAAACATACTTAAATAATCAGATGTTCTTTTACTAATATCCACTTTAGACCTTGGCACACTAACTCCTAAACCAGTTGTATTTGCTTCTTTAGATCCATCTGTAAAGATCTGAATACAGTAGGCCTACTTATATTTATACTCCCTATATCTATGATATTCTTGTATTATATCAGATTGTCTGATCTTCAGTAGCTCTAAATCTACCTTTGGACACTCTAATACCCAAACTGGTTTAATTGGCCATATTACAGTTTCCTCCAATTCTCTTTTGTATATTCTTACATCTTTTGCTATTTGGTGTCCCGTCCAACCAAAGCTTTCTCAATATACTTTCTCCTTCTCACAACTCAACTGCAAGACATTTTTCACTGGATGATATTCTCCATGCCCTCTAATATTAATCCAGTAGTTGGCTGCTAACTGAAGTCTGCGTAGCCCCAAAGGTATTTCCCCAGCTTCCACCGGCTTTGCACAAACTGGTGTGGTTCTTACTGCCCCTAAACAAATTCTTAGAGCTCCAGCTTGCACTATATCTGCTTAATAATAATAATAGATTTTATTTATAATGCGCTTTTCTTAAACCCAAAGCGCTACAGTAATAAAATAAAACAAAAACAACAGAAGCAATACAACAATTCATTAGAGAAAGACAGTCTTAAATAAATGTGTCTTAATCAACTTTTTAAAGTGACCCAGCGTTGGTGCATTTCTGACGGGCAGAGGAAGCACATTCCAAAGCTTAGGGGCTTTGTATGAAAAGGCTCTTTCCCCCATGGTCTTTAGCTTGCATGAAGGCTGGTGAAGTGAAAGAGAGTTAGCAGAGCGAAGAGAGCATGATGGAGTATAAGGACTGATGAGATCACAAAGATACTCAGGTGCAGTCCCATGAAGTGCCTTGTATGTTAAAATAAGAATTTTAAAATCAATTCTCACATTTATGGGAAGCCAGTGTAATTGTGAAAGAACCAGTGTAATGTGTTCACGAGGAGAAGTACGAGTGAGCACACGAGCGGCAGAATTTTGTATATACTGAAGCTTGCTCAATGATTTAGCTGGAAGACCAGAGAACAAGGCATTACAGTATTCTAACCTAGTTGTTATGAAGGCATGTATAAGCCTTTCCGTGTCTGCAAAAGAGAGAAAAGGTCTAAGTGGAGCTATGTTTCTCAGGTGGAAAAATGCAGTTTTCGAAATGTGTTTTATGTGTGCTTCAAATGTTAATTGTGGATCAAAAATGACACCAAGATTTCGCACCTGTGAAGTGGGGATTACCGTGCTAGAATCAACAATCAAACTGATCTGCTCGGCCTTACGAGTAGCCGCCACTGTACCAATCTGCATCAGTTCAGTTTTGGAGCCATTCAGCTTCAGGAAGGTATTCTGCATCCAGATACTGATCTCTGCTAAACAACCATGCAAAGCTATTAATGAGCAATGGACATCAGGACCAGTAGTGATGTAAATCTGCATATGATCCGCATAGCAGTGATACCCAAGACCATATTTCCTGATGATCTGCCCAAGTGGAAGCATATAAATGTTAAATAAAATTGGACCCAATACTGAACCCTGAGGAACTCCCTGTTGAAAAGGCACGGTATCAGATTTGAAGTTACCTAAGCCAACGAACTGGGCACGATTCGTTAAATAAGACCGAAACCATTTGAGGACAACTCCAGAAAGACCCAACCAATTTTTCAGCCTGTCAAGCAGAAGCGAGTGACATATAGTGTCAAAAGCAGCACTGAAGTCTAATAAGACCAAATACTGCATGCACCGGAATCTGCCACGATAAGAAGGTCATTTACGACCCTAATTAAAGCGGTTTCAGTACTATGCCCTGTTCTGAACCCAGATTGAAAAGGTTTATAGAGACTGTTCAGTGCTAGGTGATCATTTAACTGACTAGCCACAACACGCTCAAGAACTTTAGCCAAGAATGGGAGGATAGAAATCGGGTGTGATGTTTCTGATTTGTCCAATTACAGGCCTGTCTTCTTAGGGACTGGTGTAATGGCAGCTATTTTTAGTTCTGGAGGGACAATTCCAGAAGTCAATGACAAGTTCACAATTGAGTCATAAAAGGGCAGATTGATGCAAGGCAGTTCATAATAACCAAGCAGGGAACCAGATCCAAAATACTGGTAGTAAAATTCATGGACTTCACTGTACTTATAATAAAATCATCTCCGACCATTTCAAAGTTCGAAAAGGTAGTGGTTGGGCAATTTGAAGGCTGGATATCAATTAGCTCAAGAGAAGTGGTGGTGTTTAAAGAGCTATATATACCCTCAATCTTACCAGTGAAATAATGAAGAAACTTATTACACTGGTCAACAGAGGACTGAACAACGGCCTTAGTTGGTTTGAGAAGATTGTCAACAGTCTTAAACAGCGATTTAGAATTTGTTGCAGCATTAACAATGATGCTTGAATAATAGTTCTTGCGTGCAGTATTCAAAGCAGAGTGGTAAGCAGACTGTTGTTCAGTGTAAAGAAGCCTGTATACCATCAGGCCAGATTTTTTGTACTGCTGTTCTAATTGCCTTGCCTGCTTGCACTATTTTGCTAACATAGACTTTTCTGGGATACCTGGCTGTCTCAAAATTGCAAAAGTCACCTCTCGATGCATCCTCGATAAAAGGGGCGGATCAAGAACACATTTGGGGATGTGAACTGTACTTGGCTAGATGTGAACTTTGAATTGGAACAGTACTTGGGCAGTGACTGATGATGTTTCACAAGTCGACAAGAACACAAGTACAGACAAGAACGCATATTGAGAAACGGCTATTGCATCAGAGCTGGAGCTATGGGGTTTCCTCTCCTTCCTCGAATCCACTGAAGCCTTATGAAATATCACTGGTGAGAAATTGGCCGCCATTCGTGTTCAAGTGTACAAAATAGATGCAGACTCCCTCACTCTATAAGGCAGAATGTCTCATTACGTAAGGTAACCAGAGACGTTCTCTTTCGAGTTCGGTTCACTCAACATTGTGTCAGAACTAATGCTATGAGGATCTCATCAAATCCCGCCGTGTTCACAGCGACGGTCCAGCTCAGCTGCAAACAAAGCCGTTGACTTCAGCTAAAAACACTTAATGCAGCGGGAGACCTCATGAACTCAGTGGAACAGCTGCTAAAAGAGCAAGTTGCTTTAGATTACTGCAAACACATCACAGAGTAAAGGACAGCGGACTGCCAGCACTTGTTCCCAGCCTTGACTTCCTCATTAATCCCCCTATTTATTCCTCTCATGTTTGCTGTCTTGTGCCAGATTGTGTATGTTTACCTAGCGCTCCAGCCTGCCTAAAAGTCTTGTAGTTTTGTTCTCTCTCTCTTTCTTGTTTTACAGAGATCTCTCTCTCTGCCCCTGCCTGGTTTGTTTCCCATTTCCCAGACTCAGCTTCTCTCATTCCTCGCAAATTAACTAAGAATGAACTGAGTTTTGTTGTGCCTGAACTGAATCTCGTTCTGATTCCAGACACCAAAGTCATGATCATCATCAGGTGAATGTGTGGTGGACAGGACATGACATGTACAGGTACAAACACTGCTGTGACGCTCTTATCTATCCTTATTAAATAAAACTACAAGAGACGGCTTGAAAAATATCCCAAAACATGTTTTCATAATCATCTATCTACAACATCTCTCATCAGTCAAAACATTGTTATGCTTTCTGTGGAGTTTATCAGTCAGGATTACAGGCACACGTGTGACGAGAAAACAGGAGATGGAAGGATTGAGACGCCTCCGAAGCTTCAACTTACCAGTAAAGATGATTTACAGAGACGATTTAAGCTAAAATTTCTTCTGTATTTCTCTACAATTGATGGAGATCATGAGTCAGACAAAAAACATCATTATTTCTTCATGTGGTTGGCGATGAACCTTTGGAGGTATTTAATAATTTCACATTTGAAGAAGGAGAGAGTTTGTGATTGCAGCCGATAATGGACACGTTTGAAGCATTTTGCACACTGAAGAGAAATGTTACCTGTGAAAGGCATCGATTTTTCTGGAGTGGAAGCATGAAAAAAGCAACACAAAATGAGCATTTGCCTTTACAACAACGTGCATAATGATTATTTTTACCACAATTGTTGCAACTTTTACCATAAGCTGGACATTTTCTCTGTGGATGCTGCATCTTACAACGATCACATGTTCTTTAATTCATCAGTTTCCATCCTGCTTCCAACTTCCATTTCTTACTGATGCTCAATATATTTCAGCCAAAGTGATCAAATGTTTCATTGCAAACTGAAGGAAAAATGTTGCATTTGAATGTGTTTTTATGTAGATAGGACTTATTTTTTGTGGTTGGTCACTTATATTAGTCTGTTTGTCCAGAAGAAATCTTGGAAGTTCATGACAGTGAATGTGAGGAAAGGTGAGCAAGCTGGAAAATATTAGTTTTGTGAGAAACAGAAATTGATTTATAAACGTACTCTTAACCTCACAATCAACAACCTTGGAATCAAAAACCTTTCGGTAAATAAATTCTACAGGTTCTTGTGAGAAGAACACGGCAAATCAAACGAGGACTGAAAGACACTTTTGTTCGACTCTAACTGAGAGGAAGGTTCTGTAACTCATTCTCATCTCACTGTCACTCGTCATAATCACTGACAATTAACACTGTTGACGTCCAAATCAAAGTCAGTAAGGTGTCCCTGAAACGCAGGAAGCCATTTTGTTGCCAATTGAAGGGAAAAACAGGAAATGACATCACAGAGGAGATCCCAGTGGACATCATGACTGGCAAGGTTAGATTTTTCCTCTTTATGAAAAAGCAAGATTTGTTCAAAAATATAAATTGAACCAAAATGAACACAAAGATAACTTCACTTTCTTATATAACTTTATTGTTTGTGTTTTGTCTTTATAGGACAGTGGAGTGCAGACAGGAAAGTAAGATGAGATTAGGACTGAAATGTGAGCAAAGAAACCTTTACTGTAAACAGAAACATGACACAAGTTGTTCTCGGGTCACTGATTTATGAGCTTCAGCACAAGTTTTCTCTAAACCAGATTCATGTCAGCTGAGTTCATCATCATGTGAAGTGTGTTTATGACCATCAGCCGGAGAAAGTCATGGATCAAGAACCAGTTAGACAGGGAACTTCAGATGCTGCTTTTGGATTAAAAATGTGAAAGTGTATTAATGGACTTGAGACAGGAAAAGATAAACCTTTAAGATAGATGACATGATCCTGGATATATTGAATATGTTATGGAGAGAGGACAGACTGCCAACGGCATAGAGGAAATGCAATGTATAACTTCCTTTAACAGGAAAATATTCTTCATAATGTTTCTGTGATGAGTGTCAGAGAGCAGAAACTAGAACATGTATTAATAGTGTCCTGATACAAAACAAGAGGAATGAATTATTAAATACAAACCTCAGGATGTCCGTCATTTACAATATCCAGCATCTTATAATAGTCCAGAAACAGGGAATATAACAAATGCACTGCTGAAACAGGATTAGATATGTGTGTAGATATATATTCTCGCTCCAGTACAGCAGGTGTCGGAGTGAAACTGCTCAGCTGCTTCAAACCCTCCTGAAAACACACGAAGAAGAAGAAAACGAAAGTAACAACATAAACCTGTTTCCCACTGGATTTGATTCATGCGCAGGAGTTTTAAATACTTATAAATTCTCTTATTAGTGAACAAGACTGCAAGTAAGCTTCAACACATTCTCCATTACAGTTATTTGTAATTATTAGTGATGTGATATTGTGTATGTAAGCGTGATTTAATGTGAAGTTACTGAAGTGTTCTTGTTATTGTTGTTGTTTATTCTGCTGCTCGAACAGATGAAGAATCTTCCAGAAATTACCATCTTTTGAAGGACACGATGATAAAACATGAAGATTATGGAGAAATGTTACTGAAAACGAGTGATTTATGAAGGTTTTCTCTCATTTTCTCTTCCGTTTTAGGCTGTTTTTGTGATGCGAAATCAAAAGTATTTTTGAACCAGACATTTACAGCAGATGAAGACTAACGTTTTTATTATTGTTATTATTATTATTATTAAATTGAATATTTCAGTTCAAATCAATTATGAATTCAACCATCATTGTGAACTTGAAGTAATGATTAAATAACAAACGATTAAACAATTAATAAAGATTGGGTAAATATGATTGTAAAATGATATTAAACTTCAATAGAAAATATAATAAATTGTGTTTAAACAGTGTAAATGTCTGTTCCCAAATTAATCCATATTTAATCCATGAATCAGTTAAACTCATGAATCTGAAATGATTAAGATCATTCAGTTATTTTACATGTCAATATATTTGTTTGTAACTCACTTTATTTTATTGATTGTTGTTGCTGTTGTTGGTAACTCAGTGTTCTTCATTGTGTTCTTCAGTAATTCTTCATCTCTGTGAAATCGTGTCATTTCCAGGTTGAGTGATTGATTGATTGATCTGTGTTCAGTGTCAGTTTATCTGAGCGAGGAAAGGACTCTCTCTCTAAGATGAGTCTCTCAGAGAAACACAGGTAACACTGCGTCTGTTTCACTTTAACTCTGCTGGAGTTTATATAGAGATAAAGACACGGATGTGTTTCAGACACAGTTTATCCTCCTTTACTAAAGTGTTTCTCTCTGTTCTTTGTGTCATTAGAGTAAGATCAGACTCACATGTGTCCAGCTCTGTGTCTCTGAAGAGTGATCGGTCAAAAGATGATCCACCAGACTTCAGTGAGAGAAAACCATCATCTGATAAAAGGTATTGTGTGTTTTTACATTATAGTGTTGCATTATTTGTCCTCAGTGGTGTATGTGATTGAACTTGAACTGAATAAAACAATAAATCACAATAAAACTCTATTCCTGGGAACCTTATGGAGCTCATTCCAGAAACACAATTACACAGACAGACACAAGGAGGCGTAAATTCACTATGGAAAACAGATCATGAAACTAAACATGTATATATCCATCGATCCAACCGTAGTCATAAATGGACAAATGCACAGCTGTACTGCTGTGGAGTAATACCTCAACTCTGCAAATAATGATCCCAATGATTATGCTCGCCAAAAAACAACTAAACATGTACAGTCAAACCAAAAATTATTCAGACATTTTTATATATATTTTTACTAGTGGGTGCAGGACACTATAGTTCATTTCTGTAAGTGAGGATAGCAAAATAAGTAAACTGTGACATATTATACACAAAACTTCTTCATACAGTGGACTACCAGTAAAACTGATAAAAAATTTTTAAACCAAAACTTATTCAGACACTTTGACCTGACCATGTTTTTCTCAAGTGTTATCTGACATAATTAAGATTTTTTTTTCTGACAGTTTAACTCTGAGATCTTATATTTTATTACCATTTATTTTAAAACTATAGTGAATAAATTGAATTAATGAATGAAATGTTGAAGGTGTCTGAATACATTTTGGTTTGACTGCACATATCCATCCATCCAATAGACAAATGCACAGCTATATTGCGTTTAATTAAACCTTTTCAAATGAGACTAAAGTATCTCCTTTACTAAAGTGTTTCTCTCTGTTCTTTGTGTCATTAGAGTAAAATCAGACTCACATGTGTCCAGCTCTGTGTCTCTGAAGAGTGACTGGTCAAAAGATTATCCACCAAACTTCAGTGACAGAAAACCATCATCTGATAAAAGGTATTTCATGTTTCTAATTTTTGACTGTGTATTTATCAGAGTATTCACAGCTAGGCCTAATACCTTTTTATTCTCTTTCTGTAATATTTTGCCTGGAAAATCAGTGTTTTATTGTATTTATTTGATTACAGGCTTCAGTATGAGACATTAGACTCAGACGTTCAGACTCACAGGAAACACGAGAGTTTCACAGACAATCTCCTGTGGATCTTCCAGGTAGGAAAACACATTTTCATAAATGATTAATATTTATAACAAACAAATATATTATTGAATTTATTTTAAAATTAAATTCCTCTTGATTACTGTGACGAGCAGGGCGGGCGAGAGCCGTGAGAGAATAACCTTGTGTCACCTGCTCGTCACAATGACTTATTTTTCCTTTTAAGCACATATTGTTTTTATTTTTCATGTGTTAAAAATAACAGCTGGTTAGCATGTTGTTGTTTTATTAACTGGATCTTTTCCTTCTTCTTTTTTAATTTTTTTGTTATACAGATTTTATAATTATTGAATGAATAGTGTTGACCAAATGTAGATGTACAATTTGGTTTCAATTTTGTTTTCAGGATCTTGAGAGCGAAATAATCAAATTTCTGAAGAAAGAGCTGGAAAAGTTTAGGAAAATATTACAAAATGAGAACACAGAAAACTTTGTGAAGGACTTTAATGAGAATAGATGCAGTACCAAAGCAGCAGCTCTTGATCTCACACTACATTACCTGAGAGAGATGAAGCAAGATGAAGCTGCTGATGCTCTAGAAGGTCAGAGACTCATGATCATCTGTCTGATTGACACTTATAAATGTGGGAGAGAAAATTAAGACTAAAACTATCTATTTTCTGTTCCTGTGTTTAGGTGAGCTGTTCTTCATTCATCAGCTCAAATGTGGCCTAAAGAAGAAGTATCAATGTGTGTTTGAAGGAATTGCGAAGCAAGGTGACTCCACACTTCTGAATAACATCTACACAGATCTCTATATCACTCAGGGTGGCAGTGAACAGGTCAATACTGAACATGAGGTCAGACAGATTGAAGTTGCTTCCAGACGTCATGAATCTCAAGAGAAACAGATTAAATGCACAAATTTGTTTGAAGCTCCTGAACAAGACGAGGAGATCCGAACTGTACTGACAAAAGGAGTCGCTGGCATCGGAAAATCAGTCTCTGTGCAAAAGTTTGTTCTGGACTGGGCTGAAGGAAAAGAAAATCAAGATATCAGTTTCATATTTCCTCTTCCATTCAGAGAGATGAACTTAAAGGAGAAAGAAAAACTAAGTTTGATGGACCTTATAACTCAGTTTTTCCCAGAGACAAAAGGACTGAACCTTACAAGAAGGAATCAATTCAAAGTCCTGTTCATCCTTGATGGATTGGACGAATGTCGCCTTCCTCTGAAGTTTGATTGTAATGAGACGTGGTGTGATGTATCGTCACCAGCCTCTCTGGATGTTCTCCTAACGAACCTCATGAAGGGAAATCTGCTTCCTTCTGCTCTCATCTGGATCACCACCAGACCAGCAGCTGCCAGTAAGATTCCTCCTGACTGTATCGACCGGCTGACAGAGATACGAGGATTCAATGATGCACAAAAGGAAGAGTACTTCAAAAAAAGATTCACGGATCAGAATCAGGCCAACACAATCATTGATCATGTTAAAAAATCAAAGAGTCTCTTTATCATGTGCCACATCCCAGTCTTCTGCTGGATTTCAGCCACTGTTCTCCAGAACATTCTGGAGGAGAAAAGAAATAATGATTTGAAAATCAATCAGGCTGATGAGATCTCTAAAACACAGCAGGAATCAAACACTGAAGACACTCCCAAGACTCTGACACAAATGTACACACACTTTCTCCGCTTTCAGATCCAGCAGAGCCGCCGAAAGTATGATGGAGAATACGCAGCAGATGTTTCCTGGGATAAAGACGCCATCCTTTCACTGGGGAAACTGGCATTTCATCAGCTGGAAAGAAACAACGTGATCTTCTATGACACAGACCTGGAAGCCTGTGGTATTGACGTCTATAAGGCATCAGTGTACTCAGGCATGTGTACCCAGATCTTTAAGGAGGAAACAGGGATCATTCTTGGTACCATGTACTGCTTTGTTCACTTGAGCATTCAAGAGTTTATTGCAGCCCTTTATGCACATCTGTTTCTAGACATCAACAAGACAAGTGTGTTTGATCATGAGTCTACAGAACAGGAAAACAAAAATGAAACCATGATTGATTTTCTGAAGACTGCAGTGGACAAGGCGCTCGAGAGTGACAGTGGACACCTGGACCTTTTCCTTCGCTTCCTCCTCGGTCTGTCACTCCAGTCCAATCGACGACTCTTACGAGGTCTGTTGAAATGGCAAGACGACAATGACCAGAGCAATAAGGAAATAGTTCAGTACATCAAGCAGAAATTAGAAGATAATCTGCCTGCAGAGAGATCCATCAATCTGTTCTACTGTCTGAATGAACTGAACGACCAAACTCTGGTGAA
>RJVU01061481.1:1730424-1770195 GCA_003731715.1 Anabarilius grahami
AAAACATGCAAATTCACTCTCTACCAGAAGGTGGTGCTTATGGAACAGCCGCAATACACTGCAAAAAATGCTTTACTTAGTATTTAAATATATAAAAAATCTTAAATCAAGATGCTTTTACTAGATAAGTAAAATGACATATTTTTTCTTGTTTTCTGGGAAAAAAATCTAAATTATGTGAGTTTTTGTGTAAAACAAGCTAAATTATCTGCCAATCGGGTAAGAAAATAATCTTGTTTCTGTTTGGGACAGTAACAAGAAACAAGATTTCAAACAGAAACAATATTATTTGATTATTAAACAAGATAATTACATCCTTGCGGCATTCTGAAAAGTTGAAATGTTTTCATCTCGATGCACCTGGAAAACGCACCGCATGCACGTTGCGACCGCATCGCTTTCATTATGAGCGCGCCTGCCCCGCGTCTACATTTGAAATAACTGACTTGCGCATTATGTAAACGGCCCTAAAAGAAAATGACATCGAAACTTTTGTGAAGTAAATCAGTTCCTTCAGAAATGCAGTCATTTAAGTCCCCACCCCAATTTAATGTGGGGATTTGTCTTCCAATATTCTGAGCAACAGTGAGCTTGCTCTTCCCGGTACAGTATTTTCTCTGCTCTTCTCTTTGCGTCCATCTTCAGCGTGTCCCATCTCTGGCCTCTGTTAACGGCCACAAATTACTTTTTGGGAAATTATTGCAATGCATTTTGTTTTCAAGTCTGGGACAAAAAACGGAACTGGCCAGTTCTGATTGATGGTGGATAGACCGGTGCATCTCTACTACTGGCAACAAAAATAAAGTAGTTTGAACCTTACACACGTTTTCACTGTGTTATTGTATACACACCAGAACAAGCTTGCGTCTTTTGTGTAATAAAAATGTGATCGGTTTATGTGATCGACAAGCTGAGAGACCACGTATAGAATCAAAGGAATTAATTGACAACATTTTCGGATAAGTGGCCGATCATTTGGTGCATTCCTAGAAACTATACAAAAAGGTTTTTCATATTCATGTTTGACCTCAAAGCATATAACTCTCACTGACGTAGGAGATCGTGAGCTACTGGCCATGAAGGCTGCCCTGGAATAATGGCGGCATTGGTTAGAGGGAAGTAAGTACCCATTCATTGTTTTAACCAACCACAGAAACTTGGAATATCTACGATTAGCGAAACGTCTCAATCGCCGACAGGCCAGATGTGCCCTGTTCTTCAGCAGATTTCAATTTACTGTGACTTACAGACCCGGTTCTAAGAACAAGGCGGCCAATGCCCTCTCACGCCAGTATGAGTCCACCTTAGTCCCACCAACGAACTAACCCATTCTACCTTCCACGATCATTCTTGCACCAGTGCAATGGGACATCATGACCGAAATCACTGACGCTCAGCTTTCAGAACCACCTCCTCCGAACTGCCCAACAGATCGTGCCTATGTTCCCACATCTCTCCGGAAGAAGGTCATTCAATACATCCATACATCGCTCAGTTCAGGCCACCCCGGTATAGCAGCCACCACACAACTCGTCACTAATCGCTTCTGGTGGCCATCTTTACAGTCTGATATCATCGTTTTAATCCGCAGCTGTACCATATGCCAAACCACCAAACCATTACATCAGGTACCCGCTGGTCTGTTACAGCCTTTGCCCATTCCGCAACGCCCCTGGTCTCACATCGCCATCTCCCCAATTCTCAGGGCCAGACCACCATTCTCACAGTAGTGGATCGCTTCTCCAAGGCCTGTCGCTTCATTCCCCTACCTAAGCTTCCCTCCGCTCTAGAGACTGCTGAACACCTCTGTAACTATGTGTTTCGATTCTACGGCCTTCCAGAGGACATTGTTTCCGATCAGGGCCCCCAGTTCACTTCACGACTCTGGAATTCCTTCTTCCAAAGATTAAATGTTAACATCAGCCTTACTTCTGGCTATCACCCTCAGGCTAATGGTCAAGTTGAACGCCTCAACCAAGAACTCACCCAATACTTACGTTCCTACTGTCATCACAACCAAGCCGACTGGAGTCGGTATCTGTTCTGGGCTGAGTATGCACAGAACTCACTCCAAAAGCCATCTACAGGACTCACACCTTTTAAGTGCATACTCGGATACCAACCCCCACTGTTTCCATGGTCAGGAGAACCATCAGATCTTCCAGCCGTTGACCACTGGCTCCAGCGGAGTGAAGCCGTCTGGAACGAGGCTCACGTTCACCTCCAGAGGGCTGTTCGGCGTCAGAAGGAACATGCTGACCGCTACCGCCGCCCGCATCCAGAGTACCGCCCCGGTCAGTGGGTCTGGATATCAACCAGGGATCTTCGTCTCAGGCTACCCTGTAAAAAGCTCAGTCCCAGGTACGTGGGTCCATTCAAAATCAGCAGGCAAATAACTCCAGTTTCCTTTCGCTTAGCATTACCTCCAGAATACCGTATCTCACCCACTTTCCATGTCTCTTTGCTCAAGCCCGCAGGTGATCCGAGAGGAGAGGAGAACCTAGACGAGGCCAGTGACAAGAGACCTCCTCCCCTAATCGTGGAAGGTGAGGAGGCATATCAAGTACACAAACTCGCGGATTCCAGACGCCGGGGCAGATTACTACAATACCTCGTCAACTGGGAGGGGTATGGCCAGGAAGAGCGGTCCTGGGTCAACACAGATGACATTCTGGACCCATCTCTCATCAATGAATTCCATAGGATTCATCCGGAGCGACCTGCCCCTCGCCCTCGTGGAAGACCCCAGCGTAGACCGCCTCCTCGCTTCAGGAGCTGCTCGCAGTGAGGGGGCTCTGTCACAAACTTGGCCTCTGTGGCTCCCTCCGATCGCCACCAGAGGGCTCCCTCACCTGAGTACTAACATTTAATGGACTGCATTTCCCATAACCCCGTATCTGGACTGATTACACTCACACCTGATCCCCATAACCCGGACTATTTAAGCCGACGCACACATTCATTGTTTGCGAAGTCTTGTTTTGCCTCGGCTGACACTACTGAGCGTTTTTCCCTGTTTACTGTTATTCTGTGTATGACCTTGGACTGTTTACTACCCTCGTGTTTGCTTGCTGCCTGCCCTGTGACTTCTCTGTTTCCTGGATAACTCTGCCTTGCCTGCCGCCTGCCCTGACCCCTTGCCTGTTCCTGTTTACGATAACTCTTTGCCTTGGACCCTGCCTGTACGACTACGATTGTTTATAATAAAGCTGCATATGGATCCCATCAAGTCTGTCGCCTCGTTACAATAACAGTGATCAAGTTGAGCGGTTTGCAGTTTTCTCTTCCTTAGATTCTCCACCACTTTAGCCAGCATGGTGTTTTAACCTAAAACAGGTCTTGGAGTGAAGGTCTGTCTGCACTGAGGACAGCTGTAGACTCTCTTCTGATCATCCTGATCCCAGCAGCCTGTAATACAGCTCATAAAGTAACTGTGTCCACAGGCAATGGTCACTGGATCCTTCAGTAGATCCAGACAGATTGAGCAGTTGAACTGGCCTTGAGCCACTGAAATTCTGCTTTCTGCCATTTTACTGCATGCGCTCACACACAGACATAAGCATACAGAATAAGTAGTTTCCTGGTTCCGTGTTTGGAACGTTTGTAATGCGCAAAAGCAGGTCTGCCATGTTTGACACCTGTAAAGTTTACAGTACACAGTGGTTCATAATAAAATGTCCAGAAGACCTGACAAATAGACCAATTAAGACATTAATTGTTTATAGTTTATGAACATACTTTGATGACTGTAAGTCATCTTGTATAATAACCCCATGCACAAGTAATAATAATGATGACCGATTTCGAAACACTGCTTCATGAAGCTTTGAAACATTATGAACCTTTTGTTTTGAATCAGTGCTTTATCAATTTTCAGTGTCACTTGCCACAAGCTTTAGTGGCAAATATATCATGTGCCTGTTGCTTCTGTGTGTAAGAGGACATGCCACGCTCTTCACATCCTGATAGCAATCAATTATAGAAGTGGTCTAAATATTTTTTTGAATGTGGCAGTCTCATGACCAAAAAATGTTCTTCCAATCATTGTATCCAGTCTGAATGCAATGATACGATGTCAACATATGTATTTCCATACCTCCACTCACCCTGCTCGTGCAGACATCACACATCATCAGCGCGTTCCATGAGGCTATTAGTCTAGTCCAAAAATAGATAAATAGCCCTGGATAAGATGCCGTAGGCATTTTTGAGGAAAAGTGTTGTTTGTATATAATTTTTAGGTGCTGAATCCATTTCTGCCGTATAACAAGTTGTAAACATCACTGTTTTGGCATAAACAATAAAAACAAAATGGCTGCCAAAAAAAACATTTTAATGCATTTATTGCAGTTTAAACATTAAACATTAGAACTAAACTGTGCGTTCTCAGAATATTTAAACATGTAAACAATGAAAAAACAACATTAACATGAAAGGGACAGTTTTTAATGTTTAAATGGCTGCTGTAACTCTGAAATTTCAACAAAATCAAGCAACAATACTGTGATCACAAATATTCCAAAAGTTATTTGTTCATACAAGTATCATTGGACTTTCTGCATTTGCAAGATGCAGTGCATGGATTAGGCTTGCAGCCGCATCGGGCTGTCTTGCACCCAGTGGTGCAGGCACAGGTGATTAACTGTTGACATGACATTAGTGACATGAGTTGAGGAATAAGGGAATTCCCCTCTGTCTTCCATCCCATGGTTTCAGGGGGTGGCAGAACTGGCTGCTGCATGTGGGCCTGCCGCCAGACCAAAGCCTGGAAGTGAGAGCGCTGAATGTGGAAGTAGAGAGCGTCTCTGGTTGGGGGCAGTCTTTCTATTGTCATGCCCTTGACAAACATGCTTGCTCGAACTTCATTGATGTTATCAGCATCCTTTACAGATTTTGCAGAAGAACTGTTCTGCATTCTGAATGGTGTGGTCACTCAGTTCAGGACCTTCGCCAAGCCCCGTTAGTAGATGTGAATACTCTATGAAAACTTCCCTTCATGTCTTCTTTGAATGTCCTGCAATGTATGAAGTTGAGTCACTCCCAGTGAGAGCATGGAAACCAGGAAGTAGCTCGAGGACCTGTGGCTCCATCTGCAGTTGTTCCACTACAGCATGAACTGGGACGTACTTTCTCTCCTTTGCTGTACCTGTCTTCATCCAGATCTTTTGGCATGGCATCATGTGGAAGTGGGCAATCAGCAGTACCAAGATGTCGGTGTCTCTTGCAGAGACAACAATTTTTGATGCTTTGCTTCTGATGCAGTGAAGGATAATTCTTGTGTCTGCTTCTTCATGTTTAGCTTCCAAGCTGTCAGGGTTAAGGGTTATATTAGATGCTTCAACCCTCTCTTCATCGCTGAAGCCACCTGCAGCAACTATAATCTTGGTGTCTGGCGCTCTCACAATCAGCTGTTGTTATAGAAAGCGAGCAAGGTCTGCCTTGTTGTCCTCGTGAGCGATAAAGTTCTCCCATTTTGTGGTAAGAGGTAAATCTCTGCCCTCAACTGGTCTTCTGATTGCCACCAAGCCTCTTCCATGCCTTTTACGTGTTCCACTCTTGATTGAGTGTGTGTGGTAGCGATCAAACAGAACATCAATTCGCTGGAACTGTGCTCCACTTTGGAGAACAGTTTCCACAAAGATGTCTGCCAGGTCTCCAAAAGTCTTTGCTTCTTGTGGCTTCCCAATAGCAATGACCAAAGCTTGACCATCAACGATAAGCATTGATTCGTCTTGTAGGTCTGTGGCACCAAGGTGGTTGGGACATGGAATGTTAGCAGTCAAGACCTTAGCAAGTATCGCCTTTGAACCTGAACGAAGCTGCCCATTAACTTCTGCCAAGGACAGAGGTACAACGAATAGTTCATGCATCATAATACTTTTGAGGTTGACTTGGCGTCCTGCCTCATATGCAGCAATAAAGCACTGTAGAATGTTTCTGTCTGCCTTGACAGTTTTTGCCTTCCCAGTGATTGGGTCTAACTGTTGAACTTCAAACAGGGAAGCAAAAGTCAAATACTTGTTCTTTTTCAGTTTGTCCCTGAAAGTGACTCTTCTCCCCTCAGATGGCAACAGCCTCTCCTCTACAAATGTATCCAGTTGACTTTGCCCTTTCTGTGTAGCTGTCAACAGCTCATCTTCAATATCCTGGGTGGCAAAGTCTTTGTTTGCAATGTTTTGCAGTGTCTGGGGCAGGTTAGCCGAAAAGAGACCAAATCTCTGCAATACTGCAAGCAAAGCATCTTCATCTATTGAGTCCCGTTTCATTCTGCCTTTTGTGGTTTCATTGTGGATGTAGTCATCATCTGTATCCAGACCAAAGGCAACTTTTGTGTCATGGGCAAGATGGGATCGGAAGTTGAAAGAAACTGCTTCTTTAAGCAGTTTGCATGGTATTTTCCTTCCGCTGCAATGAGGTCACTAACACCAGCTAGACGCACATGGGCCTCCTGGTCATACTTGGACAAATCCAGGATCTGATCACTCATCTTAAATGTACTCACAGATGACAGTGTATCTTTCACTTTTGTGTCTTGGCAGAAGATGCAAAGATCCCACTTGACAGATGTCGTTGAGCTTTGCAGCATTGTCGCTGATGTACTAGGTTCACCACTTTGTGGTTTGGAAATATGCTTTTTCCTTTGTAATCTTTCAATGAGAGTCTTGCTTGTGAATAATGAGAAACATGACTTGTGCCACAACAGCGGATTAACATCATGTAAAGATATTTCCTTGATTCGATCGATTGCAGGCTTGCTGTCTATATCACACAGTTTCTCTCTTGTTTGGGAAGCACATTTTACCGTTTCAAAGCCCTTTTCTCCAGCCTTTACTAACCTTTCCCTTTTCCTTTCTTGACAGATGAGACATTCTTCTAAATTTGGGGACTGGTGAATCCGCTTGAGACTGCAAACAGGTTCCATGATCAGGCGAATCAGAAATGCAAACTGGAAGAAATTATGTCTTATTTATAATGCTAAAGAGACTTCACTGAAATATCCAAACGCTGTTGTCCCTGTTTTGGTGGCACTGCATCAAATTTGTTACAAAAAGGGCTAGACATTTGATCCCTGCGTAATGCTCATGGCACTATTTAACTTGAAGTACAACCAAAAACACTGTTGGGTTTTTTTTTTATGCCGTGGTCAATTGAGATTTTGTGTTATTTTGCTTCCTTAACTTGTATTCCTTCAGAACAGTGCAAAGAAAATACACAACAATACAAAGCACAACTGTTAATTTCACTACACTTTGTCTATTCGAGTCTGTGGATTTCAATTCCGATATAATAGTTTAGATTATGCAAATTAGCACATTTAGGCAAGGCAAGGCAAGGCAATTTTATTTGTATAGCACATTTCATACACAATGGTAATTCAAAGTGCTTTACATAAAGAAGAATGAGAGTCTTGCTTGTGAATAATGAGAAACATGACTTGTGCCACAACAGCGGATTAACATCATGTAAAGATATTTCCTTGATTCGATCGATTGCAGGCTAATAATAAAAATAGAACATAAGGAATAGAAATAACAGTAAAAACAGAATTTTGCTATCTGGATGGAAGAGCTAGGAAGTCCTAGGGAGTTTTTTGTTGTTTTTGTTGTCCGTCAGAGTGGATCTAAACGTATCTATCCATCAGAGCGGATCTGAATGGATGTTCTTACATTTCACACACACACACCGCTCTCACACAAACACAACATCCCCAAATCGCAGTTCTTCAACTCATTCCTTTACGACCTTAAGTCTTATGACCACTCAACGTTAAGTTACATTCTATCCTCCTTCCCTACATGCCAATTCTTTCTGCATTCACCTTCTTTTCCTTCTGTCTGCTTCTTCTAGATTTCACTTTCTTCCTAATTTTCCTCCCAGCTCTTTCAACCAGACAGCAATATTTAAAATGCATTAAAAGTCAGAATAACAAGATGATACATAAAAGATATAAAATACATTAAAAATGAAATAAAAACAGGAAAAGGAATTAAGAGAATAAAAAAAGATAATATGTATAAAATAAAGTTCGGACATAGCACAGTGCTCAATCAGCAAATGCATAGATAAAAAGATGTGTTTTGAGTCTGGATTTGAATGCGGCTACTGTTGGAGCACACCTGATCTCTTCTGGAAGCTGGTTCCAGCTGCGGCTGGCCTAACAGCTAAAAGCAGACTCTCCTTGCTTTGAGTGAACCCTTGGGGTTTCTAAATGACTTGATCCTGATGATCTGAGTGATCTTTTAGGTTTATATTCTATGAGCATATCTGCAATGTATTGAGGTCCTATAGGCCATTGAGTGATTTATAAACAAGTAACAGTACTTTGAAATCAATTCTAAGTGCAACTGGAAAACTTTTCCATTTAAATAGATAATGCCTCATTTGCATATGTAAACATGACATTTCAGAAAACTTGTAATACAAAAACTTTTTGTCTCTATGTAAGTGAAAAACTGGAAAAGTTTTATGGTGATATCTATAACTTAAAAATGTTACCCTATCCACCTGTAGTGTTTCGGCTGTGAATAATGCACCTATTGTTTCGATAACAATTACAAGAAAATGGGACCCTTATTTCAATGTTATACGGTGGATCCTTATTCAGGAGACATTGAACTTTCTAAAAATGTGGTATAACAACTTTTCCTCAAAAATGCCTACAGGGTTACACAATCTTGAAGATTCGTACCTGACTATATGCAGAGTTGTAGACAAATAATAATTTGAAAACCCCTGCTTTAAGCTGTAAAGAGTTTATTTATTTTTATATAGGCTATTTCTTTATCAAAACACTCTAGATCAGTAGGCTAAGAAGAAACAGCACTGCATTTAGATCATTTAGTAGTGATGTCAACTCCCCAGGCTTCAAACGTTAACTTTTGACATAACAAAGTCTAATGTGCTTGTGCTGAAATCACATGACGTTGCCAGTTTATTTTATACATGAGATAACAAAGAGATAAGTGGCCCAAAGTACTGGCTTGCTTATTTGTAGCATATTGCTTTTGTCCAGTCTGTCTTATAACTTCATAAATATGCAAATAACAACCTTAATTTACAAATGTACTAATGTATAGAACGCCTACTCTCCGTCTACTGACCTAATGCATAAACATTATGGGAAGTGCAAGTCAGACAGTCAGATTTAAACTTTGACAGCTGAAGACCTAAATTTGTTTTGAAGGCAAAAAACATACCAAGCACAATGTTCTCTCACCATTCCTGATTTCTAACACACTCACAGCGTTCGGTGTGGTTCTTGCGGCTGTCAGAGCAGAAACAAAAGCTGATGCTCTCTGTATGTTTTTCCGTTGTCTCTGGATGAGTTCATATGTAAATTGTTCAAGCTTATTTTGTCCATTAGATCGAAAGATCTGGGGGAAAAAAACATATATTTACCTGCCTATATAGACACTCCCCTCGAAGAAATCAGGACAGAAGTGGTTGAAAGTGGACAAAAGAGATGGATTCAAATACCAGTTGTAAACATGCATGTGTCTCCCTCATCCACTTGTGATCCGATCGACCAAAATACATCTTAATACCAGGAGTAAACAGGGCCTTTTTTATTCATTATGAGGTATCAGTTTAAAAGCACATACTAAGCATTCATGGTAGAAAAAGTTTACTCTTCACACATACAGTGACCACAATGATCTTTGAATCATCTCTTAAGACCATTGCTTTGAATGGTGATTAGAGTGACACAGATTCTTCAGTATCACTGTAAAAAAAAATCTGTAATTTTACAGAATTTTATTTTACAGATTTTTCCTGTTTGGAAAATTTCGTAAAATTACAGAAATAGAATGTAAATTTACATATCCACTGTAAAATAATGTGAAAAAAACAGTTAACTGTGAAATAACATTAGATTTCCATTTTTTTTTTTTGGACTTCCCATTACTCTGACTGTTCCGCTTGTCAAAGTAGTTCTGCTGCGTTCAATGTTTAGTTTCTTTATGAATTTCTTCCCATAATATCATCTAATATCATCGCGGAACAGCTGCGAGATCTCGGACTGCTCCGGAGGCCTACATCGTCACCGACCCCCACTGCTGCATCTCGCCCACAGCGGAGGCGCCGCAAGCGGTGTGAGAGGAAGCAGAAGAGGGGTAAGCGCGGAGGTATCCTGGCAAGGCTAACGGCTAACCCACACAAGCCATCTATCCNTTCCCATAATATCATCTAATGATATCATATAATCATACATCATGAGAATCAAATAATAATTTATAATAATAATTTTACAAAAGCATAAAATGAACTGCTTACAGTAAAGCCATAGAGACATCAATTGTACAACTGAAATGTTTTTTGTTTTTCAGCAACAGTATCAAAAGTCCTTTTTGTAAAAACTTATTTCCACAAATCATTTACAACTTCGACAACATTAGACATCTACAGAATCTGTCTGAACAAACTGTGAAAAAGGTTTGATTACAAAGCGACAATGGCAAGGCTGCATTTTGCACTGAAGAGCAATGGAACCATTGCTCTAAAGGTCACAATGAACATGAATTGAGTGGAAAAATAGTACGACTAAAGCAGAAGTGTCCATTTCCTTTCTTTTTATTCTCATTACTGTCTAGGAGAAACCAAGTGATCTCTTCTGTGATATATCTTTTTCCATGAGTTCTGTGTATATTTACCATCAAGATTTATTTATGAGACATTAAGAAAACTAAACCACATCGTCACATTGTCCTCCATTTTGGCACATATTTTTCTGCAGGGTGCGTGGGTAGTGGTCCAAGACAAGGTCAGGCGTATTGGGGTGTAATTGCACATTGCCCTGACAAACATGCATTATCCATTACCTGAATATATAACAAACAGAAAAAGCTAACAAATCAGGGTGAAAGTCCCCTCAAGCACTGTATTAAAACATCTCCTTCAAAGCATCTGCCAGTTAGAAGAAATCAGCATTCGTTGTGTATCGTGTATCACATTCATTGATGCAGCCATGCTTATGAATACATTATGGAGTGCCTTTGGCTCACTAATGGGTCTGTTTTATTTTGGGTTGCAGGTCATGGTGCCATGTCTTCCTCCAGCCCCTCTCTCCATTTCTCGTTTGATTACTGATGAGGTAAGAGGATTTAAAGTCATTGTCTTTTATACATACACTTCATGCTTCTATTACTGTATAGTGAATTAATTTACCTCAAAGATTCTTTTATAAGCTGAACAAAATCTGGTAAATATTGTGCTGTTTGTCTCACAGGCCTCACCTTTGACTTAAAGGATTAGTTCACTTTTAAATACACTTTTCCTGATAAATTTACTCACCACCATGTCATCCAAGATGTTCATGTCTTTCTTTTGTCAGTCGAAAAGAAATGAAGGTTTTTGAGGAAAACATTCCAGGATTTTTCTCCTTATAGTGCATTTCAATGGCTACCAACAGATTGAAGGTCTATTCTACTTACGTAACGAACGCGGCGCCAGTTTCGTTTTTTTCCGTAAGTAGAATAGGGAAGGTGTAGGACATTCAGCGTAAGCGTTATGAAGAATGCGGAAGCGGAAAGTACGTTCAAGGCGATATTTTGTTTATAAATCATAAACGGTTGTATTTTTTTTGAAAATTACCGATCGATTCGCTAGATAAGACCCTTATTTCTCATCTGGTATCGTTTAAAGCTCTTGAAGCTGCACTGAAACTGCAGTTTGGACCTTCAACCTGTTGGTAGCCATTGAAATCCACTATATGGAGAAAAATCCTGGAATGTTTTCCTCAAAAACCTTCATTTCTTTTCGACTGACATGGATGACATGGGGGTGAGTAAATTTATCAGGAAAAGTGTATTTAAAAGTGAACTAATCCTTTAATGCCTGCTTTCCAGATCTTCTGTAAATTTATTCATGTGAGGAAAAAAGTTTAGTGACTGCTTGCAAATAAAATGTCTAAATTGTGCGTGTCGAACCCTGCACGACCCTGTTGCAGCAAAGTAATGTCACCAAAGTCAGTCTTGACTAAATCGTTAACTAAAACTATTAAAAACATTTCTGTTAATTGAAATGAAGCTGAAGCTGAAATGAAACCTTAATATCAATATTTAAAAAAAAAAAATTATAAAATGACAAAAGCACAATGAAATTACTAAAAATTTAACTAAAATGAACATGAAAAACTTAAAAATAAAAGCTAATTCAAAATATCAATATAACTATAATAAAACCAAAATAAAATCTTAAATAACACTGCTTTGTTGAAGAATGCAGAGTTGTTTGTAATATATAGATTTAGGAATTTGAAATGGACTGAATTTATTCATATTATAGGCTAGGCCTGTTGTTGCCTATTTATTGTATATTTTACATATAGGCCTACTTCCGGTTCCAATATTTATTAAAATATTTCTTTAAAAAAATCCTGTGCAGTATATGGGCTCTTGGCATTTTGTGGCAGTATCTGTATGGGATGAAGACGATCTTAAGAACTTCAAGACCACCGACAACTCAATGCTTCACATCCAGAAAGGCGATAATGACATCCTGATGGTGACTGAGTTCTTCAACCCGTGCGTGGAAAACCACACACACACACAAATTGACATATGGACATATTACTTTTCAAGTATATTAAAATAATTTTGTTTATATCTCCACAGTGCAGACCAGTGCCAGAAAATTATTTGGTACTACAATACGTCTGTTCTGGACTCTTTCCTGTTTAGAAGTGGTAGGAACGAATGTATCTCATCAGACTGAAACAATAATTCAGCATCTATTATTCATGTTCAACTTCACATAAAGGGTTCAACACAATCTCATGGCACTTTGTATCTATTTGCATTTTGGCGAATTGGTCTATGAATTCGTACGATCTGCTTACGCCCCAGTGACTCACCCAATGAGGTTAGGGGAGGAGACGAACTGTGTTCGTGATTACGTTTTTCTAGAAATCTTACATTTTTGTTCACAAAAATGCAATTCACATCATAATATTTCATTCAAAATCGCCTCTACATAAAACAGTTACATTTTACAGTGAGATTGGGCTGGTTCATATCAAGCAATTTTCTTCCCAGAGAACCTTTTATAATGTTAATCATTATTTAGGCCTAGTGTTTTCCTTTCTTTTTTTCCTAAAGATGAATAATTTCTCATGATATTATTTCCCCTTTAAAATGTGTCACGTATGAGCAGATATGAATGCCGTTGCACTGGTCTGGGATGGCAAGCTCGTAAATTGCCCTTCATGCATCGTAATACTACATGTGGATGGGGAGGATGAAATAAGTACTATGTTATTCGGTCAGTATCATCTTTGATCATTGTATCCCACCACCTATGTAGAGCAACATGTTAAACTGGACAGCAATGAAAACAACATGCACCCACCTCTGAAACCTTTAAAGGATTAGTTCACTTTCAAATTAAAATGTCCTGATAATTTACTCACCCCAATATCATCCAAGATGTTCATGTCTTTCTTTCTTCAGTAGAAAAAAAATTAAGATTCCAGGATTTTTCTCCTTATAGTGGACTTCAATGGACCCCAAACGGCTGAAGGTCAAAATTACAGTTTCAGTGCAGCTTCAAAGCATTCTACACGATCCCAGATGAGGAAAAAGGGTCTTATCTAGCGAAACGATAGGTCATTTAAAAAAAAATTATATATATACTTTTAACCATAAATGCTCGTCTTGAACTAGCTCTCTTGCTCTTCCTCTCTATTAGAATTCCAGCAGTGTAGACACTGCTAAGTGTATAACTGCCCTCCACAGTTCAAAGTTTGAACTAAATTGTCATGTACAATATGCTAGTGCAAGTATATAACAATTAGTTCAAACTTTGACCTGTGGAGGGCAGTAATACACTTAGCAGTGTCTACATTGCTGGAGAAGAAGAAGAGAGCTAGATCAAGATGAGCATTTGTGGTTAAAAGTATATCATTTTTTAAAAAAATTTTTAGAAAATGACCGATCGTTTTGCTAGATAAGACCCTTTTTCCCTGTCTGGGATTGTGTAGAATGCTTTGAAGCTGCAATGAAACTGTAATTTTGACCTTCAACCGTTTGGTGTCCGTTGAAGTCCACTATAAGGAGAAAAATCCTGGAATGTTTTCATCAAAAACCTTCATTTCTTTTCGACTGAAGAAAGAAAGACATGAACATCTTGGATGATATTGGGGTGAGTAAATTATAAGGAAATTTGAATTTGAAAGTGAACTAATCCTTTAAGTATAATCTCTAATAGGCTTCTATGTGCTGCATGTGAAGTTGCAATGCGAAGTAATTCAAATACAAAACAGATTTTTATTCATAATAAAAGTCTGTCTGTCTGTCTTTCAATGCAGCTCGTGATGAAAAAACACCAGATGAAGTGATACAGAAATTTAAGACAAAAATGGAGTGTCTATATATGGAAGATTTCTACAAGTCACCTCGGCAAAAAGGTTGGCCAAAGTTTGTCTCTGATGCATTTCATTCTTCACCATGTAACTTAAGTATTGCAAAACAAAGACCAGCAATATGATGAAATTATGAGTCTGTAGTTCCATTGTTTATGTAAAACTATTTATCATGTATAATTTATTTCAGCTCAATGTAAACTTGATGCAGCAGCTTAAAACACAGGGGTAAGTGCAAAAATTGTGTTTCTAAAAACTGACTTCTGTTCTGTTTTCATTGAAAATTACACTTCTTTTTTTTTTTACTTCACACAATGTCTCACTCCTAAAGGTCATGAACAACTGCAGAGATCTACATAGTCCAGATCTACAATAAAATACTGCCTTGATGGAAATTAGGATTCAATGTTACTGGTGGTCATTTTTCCTAAGCTCTGGTTAATTTCTCATCCTGCAACCATTAAATAAGATTATTGTTATGGAACCCAATCTTTTAACAAATAAAACAGACTGAATAATGTCTGGAGCAAATTTGTCAAAAATGAAGGCTACAGTGTAAATTTCAGTCCATCAGTAAATGTAGGGCTATTACATTACATGTTAATATAATTGCATGCAAGAGCAACAACAATCAACAGTGATTCTGATCCAGCATGAATTTCAAAAACAATCATATTGAAGAATATCTGGATAATAGAGTATACATTTGCATAAGTTAAAACAATAGCCATGTAACTTGATTAAAGAAATAAACAAAAACTATTATACATATGTGTATATAAAACTTTATTGATGAAATTTAGTTTTTTCAAAATACACAGTAAAACTACTAACCTTAACAAACACGTCGGTTTTAAGGCCTATTACTCCTCTAATACTTTCCAACATGGCTAATTCTGTTTGTGCAAAATATATAAATGCATTTCCTTTTAAGATTATATTTTACAGTGTATACGAAACACACACAATTCACATTTTACTTTCACATGCAGTGGAATAATAGTAACTAAAGTTTTTACTATTTACAGTAATCTTCAGTTTTCTTGTGACACAAATTGTTAAATGCAGTTACAGGTTCACTGCAGTCATCAAAGCTCAAAGGCAAATAATTTAATATTTAATATAATAATTTTCCTCACTATATTCTGTAACAGATTACTAAACTGTGAATACATTATAAGGAGCTGGACAAATGCATGAGATGCATTTTTTGCACTTCCAGCCTAATTTTACAGTATGCTTTGGCATGAAATTACATCAAAACATAATTTGTCAATGGTTTAAAGCCATCATGTTGGAATCACTTGCCTTTTAACTCTGTACCCAGTGACTTATTAATTAGATAAAAAATGCAATAATAAATAAAGTAAAAAAAAAAAAAAAAAAAAAAATACACAACCTTTTATTATTTTCTGTTTTTTTTTTAAAAACATTTTTATATTATCTCCGATGGGATATATATAGGATTAATTGCTTATCTTCCTCATCTAACGGATTGTTTTAATAATAATAATAATTATTATTATTAATATAGCTGCAAGCAGCAATTACAGGACCAGGCACAGCAACAAAAACATCATGTAAATGTTATGTAAATCTGATTGGACATAACATTCATGGTGAGGACTTTATGACTTTAAGCTTAAAAGTCCATAAATAGAATTTTGACCAACAGGTGGCGCTGTCAGCTTTTTAATATGGGATTGTGGCAATGGCACACATTTTTGCTGAGATATAGCCTCAAATCCTTTTAAGCATCCTCACATTTGAAACTTTTGTGCTTTGCCCTTAATAATAACACATTTACAGAACACTTTACAGTAAATATTGACTATTTTATAGAGCAATATTCATTCAGTCCTGCACTCGAATGTTTCTTTGCTCATGGGGCCTATAAAAACATTTATACAAACACTGAAGACAATACAATTCATTTAAACACTTTAGATATATTGGCTACAAGATAAATGCATTTGAATGATTCACTTATTCACCTTGGCTTGGTCTCAAATAAGTTTTCTTTCCGATTTTTAAGCATAAACCTCTAAAACTGAAGCGCTCAATTGAACACTTTTTTTTATCCTTGCTTTGCTTTTGTTTCCTCATGAATGTCTTTGTTCTATTCAAAACTGAGCTGCCTTTAGATAAAAAAAACTAAGTCTTTGTAAGAATTATTTTTTTTTTTTTCATCCTAACAAAAACAATATTCCCTCCAAAGGATACAAGTTGAGTTGCACTTAATGCATTTTGGTCCTGTTGTACAGACACAGCTTTCTACTCAGTTTACTCTTAAAGGTGCAGTAAGTGATTTCTGAGGATCATTGTTGAGCATTGCTGATATTTGAAATCAACCCAAACGGACAAGCAATGCAAGAGTGGATGTAGCTGAAGCAAAGCAAAATAAAGCTTCACGAAAAAAATAAGAAGATGACGAACGAATGACAAGGAAGAACAAAAAATGAACATACAGTACACAATACAAGCAAGAGTTCATTGTTAGTCGCCAGCAGCACGCATTCAAAACCAATGTTACTCATGTATGGAGCAGAAACAACGCAACCTTGGCGTCCGTTTCCAGGCCTTCCCGCTTAGATCTCTCCAGCGCAGGAAAGCTTTTCTAATATTAACACAGGTCCTAAAGCTCTTGCCCGATTATAACCCTTTTCCATTGATTTTCCTCTGACCTTTTCTCTTTTGTAATCTCTCAGACATCTCTCTTTCTACAGTCTTTCTTCAAATCTCCTTCTAGCTTATTCTCTCTCCTCCCACGTCTTGGGCGGACACGCCCCCTACTGCTGATTGGCTACAAGTGTGTTGTGGTGCTCGGTCCGATCCACTTTCAACAGCGTTTTTTTTTTTAAATCACTTACTGCACCTTTAACTTTCTGTCAGAGCAGTTGCCTCGAATGAACATGACAAAATTCTACACATATTATACAGTAAATCGAGAACATGTTCTCTTTTGGCAGCACTAATTCCCTGTAAACAGGATTTACTTGTCTTAATAATCTAGAGAAAGTCCCTGTGAAATAAGAGCTTTAAATCCTGTTTTAAGTGCAATAGCATTACAATAAATCTAATTATTGTGCTCCCATTAGAATTTCAAAAATAGCATATTCAAATTTCAGCCCTCTTGAGTCACACAGCACAGATGTGGGACTCTAACCCTGGCAAATGGCAATAACACTCCTGTTTTGTATAACAAAGGCACTTGACAAATATGAGGCATCTGTGCAAAACTAAACTGGCACTTCTTTTGCTACAACTTCTCAAAAGTTAAAGATTTTCTGCAAAGCCATTATATTAAACTTGGTGTTGCAGCAAAACATTTTTGAAATCAGTATCTGATAATCTGACTAAACAAGCTGAGCAATATACCTGATGCCCCCTGGTCACCATGTCAGAGAGCCCAACCAAGCCAAGCTGACGCATTTACAAACACAACTGACACATTTTACTTCTACGTTCTGTCATGCAGGGCATCTCCACTGACTCGCAGAGAATCCCTTATAATACAATCCAGTCTTTCGTTTAGGAAAATTAATCAAATTCATAAACTTTTACTCAAAGATCGTTCTGTATTGATACGTCCATCTGTTTAAAAAATGCATGCTTATCTCAGCATGTAAAATTTTCTGTGACAGTTATTTGCCATTGCTGGTCCTGTTACAGTATTTCTTCTATAAATATTATTCAGAACTCTTTAGCTGATCAGTGAAAACACCACTACAAAAACTGATATGTAACTAATATTTAACGCTGATGCAGGATGTGTGTCCACACACTCACTTCCTCTGGCCTTCACACAGATGTGTGTATGTGTCCACGGTTCTTCCTCACTCATTTCTGGAGGTGATGTCCTGATGTAGAGACACAAAATGGATGTTAGATTCTTTATTTAATGTCCCATTTCTGTCTCTGAGTACAGAAGCTTCATACAGTCAGGAGTCTATTGTGAATCTGTAAACCCAGATTCTCACCTCAGTCTTTGCTCTCCTCCAGCGCATTGCAGTCCCAGGTTTAGACATACCTGAGGGAGAATGATTTCACAATATTTTACCACTAAAGTAATAGAGAAATGAGGTTGATAATGTAAATGTTGACCAGCCTGCCCTAAATCTGATTGGTTTATGGGAATGTTTTCCTATAATGTTCAACAAGGATTTATATATATATATATATTTTTTTTTTACTTTAATATATATTCCTGTTCTTATTGTGCATGAATCATTCGAGCACATTATTTAAAGCTGCAGTCCGTACGTTTTGCCTCTTTGTCGCCATCTCTGTTTGAAACCTGCAATTGCAGTTATTTGAGGAATTATCGTCTTTATGTGGGTTGTGCATCGGCACGGCTCCTCAGCGCAGATTAATCTAATGTTTTGAGGAGAATGTGTGGTTGTCAGTCACCGCACCGGTGGATAATGTACTTCAGAATCACAGATCGTAGTCTTGGAAGTATGACCAAAATAAGATTTTTCACTGGAAAATGTCATCTGAACAAGAACCAAATCTGCCACTTTTGTTCTGACCTACTAGAAAAAAGCATAACAATAAATCACACTACCAATGGTGATTAAATCTAAGGATCGCTTAGCTCTATCACATCAAACAGTGAAAATGATTATTATTGTTGTACTTTGTTCTCAAATTGTTAATGTTAACAACATCAGCATTGCGTGACTGTGTATTTAGTGTGTATTAGTGTTACCTGTAGATTTCAGTTTCTCTACAATCTAATCTCTAATTGTCAATTTGTCAAACCATACAATCCACCATCAAAATTATAAGTTCAATTATTGCAGCTGCTATGAGAAAAGACTATAAATGATCCGCCGCCTGCAGCATCCTCACATGCGATACAGCCTACTAGCTGGCACTCGTCCTTTATGTAAACAGCCGTGACGTAATGACACAAAGATGAACGGTGGCATGCTCGAATTTCCCGTGGAATCCTACCAGTACCGCTCGGATTTGAAAACATTATTACTAGCTTACCGTTGTGAATCAGCTTAAGGTAAGGAGATAGTTTTAAACACTGGCTGGTTCTGTACTTTCTCAAAAATTTATTTTGTTTCATTTTTAAACCAAAAAAAGTTACAGACTGCAGCTTTAAAAGGAATGTCTGTCTTTGGCTCATTCTGGTGAAATCAATGTGTATTTTTCCATTAAAGAATATGTCAGAATTACATAAGTATAATAGTGACTAAGCTTGCTATTTTACTTGATTTGGTTACTTACATATAGATGAAAGCAGAACCATGAATGCCACTGCTGCAGAAACACCTCCCAGCAGCCACCTGTGAGGATTATGACATCATTAATCTGTAGGAAGAAACGCTCCGCACATTTTTACTACTAATAAACCACACAGACAGAAATCTCTCTCTCTCTCTCTCTCACACACACACACACACACACACTCTTTCATTACCCGGAAGAGATGGCAATGCAGAGGCACAGAGTGAGAATGAGGAGAAGGACTTTCCGGAGCACAGTTTCTGAAACAAACATAAATCACAATATGTTTCTAATTTTCCATGTTCATCAAAAACTCACTATAGTCAAGGATGGGAGCTGTAGCTCCCTCATTCGCCCATTTTTCTCACCTGACGATGTCTTGCTGGATGAGCTATAACTATTGAGGTGACAGACAGATGGGGGAGGAACATCCAGGAGACCAAAACATTGATTGGCTGATTGGCTGAATTGTTCATGGGCGGAGCAAGCCTCGGACGGCGGCTCCTCCTCTTCTTCAAGCTGAGTCTGAGGAGGCACTTTATCAGAAGAGGAAACAGGATCTGTGGGATCTATAAAGAAACACACGCACATGTTCACAAAAAGTGAACAAGCAACTATTTTAAACTAGCTGTTTCACAGATCCAAACTAGAATCCCCCTAACCGTAGGTGAAGCTGATAGGTGTATCTTTCTCATAGGCAAAGCTGTGGTCCAGTTCCTCCCATGACGATGATTGGAGGGGGGTGATCGGGTCGGATCTTCTAAAAACACTTCCTTCCAGCCAGGACTGGCATGACTGGCTCATATCACTCAGGAGGCTGGCCAGTGACCTCTTTGCCCGGCGCCTTCGTCTGAATATGCTAACACACACACACACAAAATAAGTTTTTACTATTCTGCCAGATCTAAAGTTGCTTTTTAACCCTCAGAGACCCCAGCATTGATATTTATGATGTATTCTTTTTTCACCCTTAAAGGGATAGTTCACCCAAAGATGAAAATTCTGTCATCATTTACTCACCCTCAACTAGTTCCAAACCTATATGAATTTCTTTGTTCTGCTGAACACAAAGGAAGATCTCACCTCCCATTGACTACCATAGTATTTATTTTTCCTACTATGTTAGTAAATGGGGGGCGAGATCTGTTTGGTTACTGACATTCTTCCAAATATCTTTCTTTGTGTTTAGCATATTTATTGAAAGCTAGGTATTAAATAATTGCTTTATACAAACATTGCAATTCTACTTTGCTGGGTCTTTGAGGGTTAATTAAAGGAACACTCCACTTTTTTTGAAAATAGGCTCATTTTCCAACTCCCCTAGAGTTAAACAGTTGAGTTTTACCATTTTCGAATCCATTCAGCCGATCTCCGGGTCTGGTGGTACCACTTTTAGCATAGCTTAGCATAGTTCATTGAATCTGATTAGACCGTTAGCATCTTGCTCAAAAATGACCAAAGAGTTTCGATATTTTTCCTATTTAAAACTTGACTTTTCTGTAGTTACAACGTGTATTAAGACCGACGTAAGATGAAAAGTTGCGTTTTTCTAGGCTAGGAACTATACTCTCATTCCGGCGTAATAATCAAGGAACTTTGCAGGCGCAATGATATTATGCAGCGCCTCTCACAAATGTCTCCATGGTTGCAAGGCACGCTCCCTGTGCAAGCAGGAGGTCACAGGCACTGTGTAATATCATTGAGCCTGCTGCACCCACGGTATGGCAGCAAAGTTCCTTGATTATTACCAAAGACTATAGAATAACACAATATCACTCGTATTGTTTTGAATGGGAGAAAGTGTAACGCGCAATATGGCGGAATAAGTCCCGCCTTCTAAATAAGAGCCAATCGCCGACTGGTAAAGTCATCGCGTCACTGCAGCAGCCGTTAGAAGCACTGGTTTCTATAGAAACTGCGCGCCTCCGAAACATGGCAGAAGAGACGCACATTTAGGTCTGCGCATGCGCATTAGCTTGATCCAGCCTAAAAATACCGTTTTTTTGTCATGATTCAAGCGTTTGGATAAGACATTTATAAGACAGTTGTTGTCAGATTTCATTGGTGATATCAAATATGAAATGTAATCACAGTTTTGGAGAATTTGATGTTTCCCCATTCAAAGAGATAGGAGCTGCATGATGCCCAGGATGCCCGAGAGGCATTTCAAAGATGGCCGCCGAGTGAAATGACTTGTCTTAAAGGGACTTTGTTATTACGCCGGAATGAGAGTATAGTTCCCAGCCATATCGGCCTAGAAAATCGCAACTTTTCATTTTCCGTCGGTCTTAGTACACAATGTAATTACAGAAGAGTCAAGTTTTAAATAGGAAAAATATCGAAACTCTTTGGTCATTTTTGAGCGAGATGCTAACGGTCTAATCAGATTCAATTAACTATGCTAAGCTATGCTAAAAGTGTTACCGCCAGACCCGGAGATCGGCTGAATGGATTAGAAAACGGTAAAACTGTTCCTTTAAGAAATGCAGTAAGAGAGTCGTCAATATATGGTGAATATACTATAAATGTGTAATGTAATTTAGCACATTTAAAGTTTTAAAAGAGTGTTGAGTCTGAAATCCAATTCATTCATACTCACTGCACACACAACAACAAGAAACACTGACATGAATCTCACCGGACAACATTCTCTTTGTATGAGACGCTGGTGTGTGAGGGAGTCAGGGTGACGTTACCCTCGTCGTCTGTGCTAAAACTGTCCTCTGTCAGTACATAATAACCGTTGGCTAGTAGGCGGGGGCTTCTGCGACACGCACACACTGAGCCTGTCAACGGATTGGTGGAGAAACACTCATAGGAGGAGTCAGAGATGTGGGAGACGTCAAGACTGAAAGAGACAAACAGCATTAATGCACACACACATTTTTTTTACAGATGCTCAAACAAGAAGCACATATATATTTAAAGAAAATAACAAGGAAGAAGCTATGAATATATGTTGCTGCTGCTTGTACACATGCTTGTACCTGTGACAAACATGTTCAGCCTCCTGCCTCCTGGTCTTAATCGGAGAACCTATGACAAACACCAGGTCAGTCTTATCAATGAATGTGCTCAAGATAGACAAAGAATGAGAGAGATGTGATATGAGGGGATACGTACTTGTAACCGCTCCTTTGAAGAAGAAAGCCATGGCTTACGCTGCTCCCAAACCTATAATACACAAAATAACATTCAGCTCAAATGGATAGTACATAATCTATCAAATGCATACATATTGCTCATATGAAAGAATTTTTGAGTTATTTTTATTTCTATTATTTCTTTTTTTTCCCACATTGATTTTCTTGTATAATTCCTTGCACCACATTAAGGTCGTACAAAAAAAATTCTAAAATGAAGATCAAATCAAAGCAAAAATAAATATAAACGTACATGATTATATATGGATATGAATAAACCAGTACTGATGAATGGTGATTGTAAAGAATAATACATTAAAAAAGATCAAATAATATCAGGTCAGTAACACAACATTGCTCTCTGGGAACAGGACCAAATTAACAATATTTACAGATCTATCACTTTTCTGCTATAAAGCTAAAGTTATTAATGAAAAACAAGGTGAATAATATAAGTATATAAGTGTATTTCTTTAAATCCTTAAAATTATCTCTGTATTGAAATCTTAAACAAAATGTTACATTTTTTCTAAGTTAAAAAAAATATATATTAAAACAAAAAATAAATGGCTACGAATTAAATATGTAAGATAATAAAATATAATATAATAAAGGAAATTTTAAATTATCATTTAATTAGACATGGAAATGGAATTACAGGCATGCTTTTTTGTAACAGGTTTCTAAAGAAATTAGGTCAAATGAGAGGAAAGACAATCATTTATTATGTATTTAAGTATTTCTTGTTTTTTTTTTCTTGTTAACATTGTGTAAAATACATCATCAGATGTATATAAAACAAAACAAAAAAAAAACATGTATTTCATGAAATAAAATGAACCGTTTAATGAAAAATGGGGAGGGGTGTCTGACAGGATGTAAAGGGAGCAGGATGGGGAGGGGGACACAGGGAGCCATGATGATCCAAAAGGGGATGATGCTGGCAAAGTAGGTGGAGACCAGTTACTGTACATCCTGTTAACCACATCCTGGCTGGAGATAACCTGATTGGCTGATCAGAGTGTCGTGCATGCGTGTGTGCTGCAGCTGCTATCAGAGAAGCCGAGGAGACCAACGGCAAAGAAAGAGGGAGCACAATAAACCCATGCTCTCTCTCTCTCCCGCACACACACAAAGCAACTTGTTTGTTTTCTCAAAAATCTGTTCCCAGAGTGATCCCATGACACACTTCTTCAACTTATGTTTGCGTTTGAACAGAAAGTCCCCAAAACCCTCACACTCATTTCCTGTAGTCTCTGTGAGTTACAAACACTACATGACTACAAGATTATGAACAACATTACAACATCATTAGTTTAACTGAAAGTTGCAAATATATAAAAAAACAAGGAAAACAAACCATGGTGAAATATTGATATTGCAGCAGAGTGTAAGTGAGATCAGTAGCTGCAATCAGAGCATTACTGAAATGCATGCCAACCACAAAACCACACACATGCACACAAATAAGCTCAAAATATAAATCCAAAGAAACAACTGATTTCTATTGGCTTTACTTCCATTCTTATGTAGGCTACTTAATTATTTAATGAGAAATTTCGATTGTGATTTAACCCATATAAGACTTAAGAGAAAAAATATTTTACAAAAATGTGATGTTTTGGGCTCTAATATTAATATTTTAGGACGTAATGTCTATTTCTCAGTTCTTTTAGTTGGTTTTATGAGATTTCTTTGTTAATTT
Source organism: Anabarilius grahami (assembly GCA_003731715.1). NCBI lineage: Eukaryota > Metazoa > Chordata > Actinopteri > Cypriniformes > Xenocyprididae > Anabarilius > Anabarilius grahami. Next base: position 1,754,873 of record RJVU01061481.1, read on the forward strand.
GTTTTAAGTTCTCAAAAAAATCTTAATGTATTTTTGGTCTACCTTGTTTTTATAAATAAATAAAATGGTCTACCTTATAGTTTTAATAAATAATTTGACTTAATGTTAATAATTATAGTACACGATTAATTTAAATGAAATAACAGAATAATTACTGTTATTTACCTCAGAATAAAAACTTGTGTGATTTGCAAACGAAATCTGGCGTCCTCTGTCAGTTTGATTCTGCGTTCAGACTCGAGTCTTTGTTGCGCGGCCTGCAGCAGATACGAGATGCGCGAGACACATTCGCACATATCGAGCTGAGAGTTTATAATGTATAAGGTAATTGTACAATTTCATAAATCTAAAATCTCTGTGTAGAAAAATAATATATAATGTGATTATGCTGAAGCGCGTAATGCGATACTAACATCCGGTTTCTTCTCGCCACATTCTTTAGCGCTGAATCTGCCCTGTATCTACTGAGCAAAACATATAGAAGTAATAAGATTAAGAAAGAACAGAAAAACAACACTTACCTAAACCACGGAGAATGCGGATAGCGGTGCGTATCAAGTCTGTCCGCTTACTTCCAAACATTGACATGCATAAAGAACCACGCCTACAGTCACAGACCAAGAGAGAGAGAGAGAAGAGGGTGGAGGGGCTCTGTTCAAAACAAAACTTGAATACAAGAATACATTCGTGCAAATGCATCAGTAATGCAAACATTTTTGATAGTCACACTGGACAAGATTCACCCCAAAATGAAAATCATTTACTCACCCTCATGTAATTCCAAACCTGTATGACTTTCTTTCTTCTGCAATACACACACACACAAAAATATATTTTGAAGAATGTGGGTAACAAACTGTTTTGGTCAGAGTAGTAAAGAAAAAACTTTAGTAAATCATTCATAATAATGACATAAAAATTTGAAATTGTGACACTAATAGTCACAGCTATAAAATAGACATAATTATGACATAAGTCATAATTATTCAATAGATAATAATTGTATTAACAAGCTCATTGCTTCTGTCTAAATTAATACATAATGTTTAACTGCATGACTTGTATTATCTTAGAACTGTTCGTAATTTCTGACATATGGACATTACTTGGGACAGTCACCTCTGATAACATTACTCAAAATTGTAATGTAGACACATGTATTTTCATGTATTGTGAAATATGAATTGATTTGAAGTCAATTATAACAAATAGTCAAAATTATGAGATAAAAAGTGACAAAATTTCAGTCATGCTGTCATATTTTGACTTTTTCCCCCGGTTTCACAGACAAGTGTTAAGCATAGTCTGACTAAAATACATGTTTGAGGTGTTTTGCAACTTTTACTGACACATCTCAAAACATTTCAGTTCCGTTGTTTTGTCTCAAGATGCATACCAGTAATGTTTTTTCTAAGGCACGTTTATAAAAGCTTCTTAAATGCCCTAATTTAACTAAGGCCTAATCTGTCTAATCTGTATAAACCCTGTCTGTGAAACCAGGCCTTGATCTCATAATTGATCATTTCTTGATCATCTCTACTTTTTATGTCAGAATTATGACTTAGTATCTCATAATTTATACAGTTTGTCATAATTATGACTTTATGTCATAAATATGATTAATCAAAGCATGAAATGGGCTTCCATTGTATGGACAAAAAAATTCTTTAAAAAAGACATTCTTCAAAATCTCTTCTTCTATGTTCGACAGAAAAAAATAAAGTCATACATGTGTGCGTATGTCAGATAAAAGACGAGTTATGAGTTTGTAGATGGTTCTTGGGATTAATTATAATTTAAATTCTCAGTTAGGAATCTTCAGTTGCATAGTTGATTATTACACCATTTTCAGTTGCTGTTAGCACTCTTTTTACTTGAGAATTCTTATAAATATTACAATTCAAAAGAGAAAACACTCAACAAATGTTTCCTGAGGATGTGGACTGAAAAACTGAGCATGTTCAAATGAACTAAAGTAGACCAGAATAATCTCTAGTGTTTGTCTGCAATCTGTGAGGATGACATCATGGAACAGTTACATGTGTGTGTAATGCCGAACTCAGGGGCCTCTACTACCAACACCCTTCTCTGGGGACGGTTACGCAAGATAAAGCTTATACAAACTCTGAGAGTGAAGGTTTTAGTAAGAATATTTATTTTATTGTTCATTACTATATATTTTGTTATTTACACTTAAAAACACATTTAAACACACAAATATTTATATAAAATATAACCAACACAGCTCTGAGTTTGACTCAGTAAGTCTGCGCGTTGGGCTCTAATAGGTGTGTAGCATGCATGTCTCTGGTCATGTTGTTTTTCTCTCTGAGTTTGGCTTGTAGTAACGTGTGCTCCACTACTCCCATCCGAACATCCATCTGCTCAATCTCCTGCTTCAGCTTGGTCAAACTCTGACGGATCTTCACCACTGGAGCTGCAACACAAAACACACAAACAAGCATAAACTACAGCTCACAAAAACAAACTGCACCATCAGTAGGGTGAGAGAGTGTTTGTTGTGTGTGCGGTTTACCTCCGTCAGACATACTGCTGCCTTTCTCTTCCATTTCCTGTTTTACTTTCTCTAGCTCCTCGCTAATCTGAAGCACAAATATATATGCTCGTTTGTTATTTGAATATAATGTGGCTATGTGGACATAGTAAGGCTGTGTACAACAATATGAGACTCTTTCATTGAATAAAAAACACTGATGCCTGTTAAATGTTACTTTGTGGATATCAAAATCATGATAATATTTTAGACTCACCTCAGCCAGAATCCTGGTTCTCTCTGTGACGCCTCCACTGGCCTGCTGATAAAGCTCTTTTACCTGACGAACAAGAACGCATGCATTTGACTATCCTGTGTTTTGATTGGTTGAGGATAACATGTGTTTGACCATCATGTGTTTTGAATGGTAGTAATACAATAATACATATATAATAGTAAATAAATAGTAATACATTTTGGGATTTTGATTGGTCAAGCTGTTTACCTTGTTGAGCTGTGCTTGTGCTTGGCGGTATTCTGAAATGAGATGCTCCAGCTGAGTATTGAGGTATTTCTCACGACTGCTCACTTTCTCCAGAGTTTTACTGATGTCCTCCCTCAGCTTAAACAGACAACCCTGAACACACACATATACATACTCAGGCTTAATATTTCACATTAAATATATTTTTAAAAACATCTGTTTTGGGTGGATGGATGGATGGATGGATGGATGGATGACCTTGGCATCTTGCAAGGACGTGTTGATGCCATCTTGATGTTGATGCATTTGATCAAGGTGAATCCTCCAATCCTGAAACACAGTAACCTGTTACTCAGTATTCAGCCAATCCGAGTATCTCCATCACCATGCAGGTGAGATACAACGATTAAAGGCTGAAGAATTTGAGACCTTGTTGTCGGTGCGGATGGTGACTTTAAGTTGTGGGAGAACTCGCTCCACCTCCAGATTCCACTCAGCAGCATCAACGTCTGACTCCAGAACCACCGCAGGCCTTGAACCACTGAGATCCTAAACACACATACAGTATCTACCAGTTGAATTTTACTGTACTTACTAGGTCAAATGCTACTTACTAGCTCTTTAAGTTATTAATAAACATCCCTCCTAACTCAGTGTAATTGGGCTATTGATGCTTTACAAATATACCCACAAATATAAATCACAATCTCCAGAGAAAGAAAGTAATTACTCCTTTCAGGTTTATATTATATGTAACAGATAATCCATGGCTAGCTGTGCATTAAATGATTTTAATGCACAACGCGGATTGCATTCAAATAATTTAATGCACATCTAGCTGTGGATTATCCCACTTATACCATGGTCATTTGCCAGCATTGACAAGTTAAAGTTATTAATGATGTTTGCAGTGCAATATTCATCCGGAAGAGTAAAAATTTTTTCGTCAGCTGCGGCTCGTTAGATCTGGCATTCCGCCCACTTTAAATAAGAGCGATGAAGCAGTGTGGCAAGATCACATTTATTTGAATGAATTACAGCATTTATTTGTATCAATTATCGAGAGAAAGAAATATAATGCTGAGAAATACACTACCGTTCAAAAGTTTGGGGTCAGTAAGATTTTTTTAATGTTTTAAAAGAAGTATCTTCTGCTCACCAAGCCTGCATTTATTTGATTAAAAATACAAACAAAAACAGTAATATTGTGAAATATTATTCCAATTTAAAACAGCTGTTTTCTATGTCAATGAGTGATCAATGTGATCAAAGCTGAATTTTCAGCATCATTACTTCAGTCTTCAGTGTCACATGATCCTTCAGAAATCAATCTAATATGATGATTTGATGCTCAAGAAACATTCATTATTATTATCAATGTTGAAAACAGTTGTGTACAAAATTTTTTCAAAATTCTTCGATGAATAGAAAGTTCAAAAGAACAGCATTTATTTAAAATAGAATATTTTCTAATATTATAATTGTCTTTACTGTAACTTTTGATCAGTTTAACTCATCCTTGATGAATAAAAGTATTGATTAATTTTATTTCTATCCCCCAAAAATAAAATTAAAATTCTTACTGACCCCAAACTTTTGAACGGTAGTGTTTAATGTTTCAAACGATTTAGATTTCAGACAAATGCTGTTCTTTTTAACTTTCTATCTTCTATGTTCGGGATTCAGTAGTGAAGCTATTTTAATAATAAAAGTCGTGGGGCAGAGTTAAGATTCTGTGCTCCTAATTGTGTGCGCAGCGCTATCTCCGATCTCTGTGTGTGAATGATATGTGTGTGTGCTACAATGGAAACAGCACATTAATATAAAACGGTGATTAAACTGACTGGAACTATCTGTGCATTAACCAGTTTTAATGCACACCCACCAGCCAATCAGAATAGAGTATTCAGACAGACTATGGTATAATATTATATAAAATGCACCTGCTGATATTTTAAATAAAACTTACACTCTGATTGGTTCTGGTCTTCAGTGCATCTAGATCAAGTCCGTCCTCTTCCTCATACTCCTCGTCCTCCTGCTGAAGATACACATTTTTAATGAGTGTATGTGTGACTCACAGTCATTCACTGTCACGTCTTCCTCCATCTTACTGTGTGAATTAGGGGTAGCCGATAGTAGTAAACAATTATAATATGATATTCTCTATTTTTGTTCATAAAATATAATCACTAATTTGGTGTTTATATATTGTATCCTTTGTAAAAGAAAGGTATCACATTATTTGAATGCCATTTTCTTTCTTTTTTTAGAAGTGACAAATTGCAACAAAATACAATTTATCTTAAACATTATACAAAAATGCCATTTGTCTTCTTGGCATTGTTTTTTTATATAAACAAGCACACAGTCTTTTTTCTAGCTTACACAATAAATCATTTCTTTGCAAACTTTCAAACTAAAGACTTTTTTTTAATCAATGTTTATGTCTTTACTATTATAATTATTAGTAGTATTGTGTAAAGACATATTTATATTTAAACAGTTACATACAGTACATCATGTGCAGAAGTATATTATTTAAAGTTTTTCTTTTTTCTACTTGCATATGTATGTACCCAGAATTCCTGGAAACATAAACTCCTATTGTGTTTGTACACACAAATAAAGTTAATTGTGATTCTGGTTTTGCAACTTTTTTGAGCTGTTTGCTTAAAGTAGATATAATCACAAGATTTAAGCACACTGTTAATCCAAATATGTTTGAATAAATCCTGAACTAGTTTACTCAATCCAATTTACAACAGTGAAAGAATGCTAATAGGAGACCTTGACAGACAGCAGCAGTAAATGAGGAAGGTGAAGCTTATAATAGAGTTTAAGTGTGACTCACTGTCATCCCTTCTTCCACTTTACTGAGTGTGAGCTCAGCATCATCTTCCTGCACACACTCATCTTCCACCTCCACAGATGGGTACAGAGGCCTGGTAAAGAGAAAATACCAGCTGTGTTATTGTTTGTGTACAGTGGGAACAGAAAGTTTGTGAACCCTTGTGAAATTTGTGGTTCTCCTACAACAAGACTGATATTAAAGCTAAAAAAGCAAATAACATCATCCCAATCTGCATTCAGCTCATGGTGTGTGCCGTTCTGTGTATGTGTGTACCTATTCCAGGTGAATCCTTTACTCTTTAGAGCTTTTTCTACCAGCTGGTCTAGAACATAACAGACATGCTCTCCAGATCCAGACTTCAGCTTAGATGGGGGGAAATCAACCTGGCCACCCTATAAACACACAAACAAATTCAGTGATAATCATGAAACCCAAATGCATCTATGTAATCTTGTGAGGGTGTCATCACTCTGATAATGTCTCACCAGAGCACGCAGCTCAGATAGGATGTTGGAGACGGTGGCGTTGGGGTCGTCGTACTCCTGCGGTGCGTCAAACGGCCGTCCACACAGGGAAATCAACCAGGCGGAAATTACACTGAACATATAGAACTGTTCTCCAGGATTTGACAACACGTGAGGGCTAGACACAAAATAATGCCTGAAAAACAGAGAGAAAACATGTATTTGAACAAATCTCTGTTTGAGAAGACACACAGATACAGTATACAAAGATTTGTTTGATTTAGGCCTAATCTGAATTATTTTTAAAAGGTTAGTTCACCCTCATGTTGTTCCAAACCCGTAAGACCTTCGTTCATCTTTAGAACACAAATTAAGATATTTTTGATGAAATCCAAGAGGTTTTTTTTATCTCCCATAGAAAGCAAAGAAATTACCACATTCAAGGTCCAGAAAAGTAGTAAAGACATCGTTAAAATAGCCAACAATCTTCTCTCTATCCTGTCATTCTCCTATGCAATTTATGTTGAAGACACATTACAGAGCTTCCGTGTTCTACGTCTAAACGGCGACTCATTATTGACCAGCTCCTGCATCATCATCACACGCATGCGTCGTGCTGCTCACATGGACAGCGTCGGCCAATACTGAGCCAGCGTTCGGATGTAAACATGGAAGCGCTGCACTGCGTCAGCTGCGTAGGAAACTGACAGGGTACATTAGAGAAGAAATTGTTGAATAAATTTGTTATTTTTGTTTTGTTTTTGCACACAAAAAAATATTCTTGTCACTTCCTAACATTAAGGTTGACCCACTGTAGTCACAATGACTATTTTAACAATGTCCTTAGTACTTTTCTGGACCTTGAATGTGGTAATTTCGTTGCTTTCTATGGGAGATAAAAACCCTCTCGGATTTCATCAAAAATATCTTAATTTGTATTCTGAAGATAAAAAGGTCTTGCAGGTTTGGAACGTTATGAGGGTAATTAATGACAGAAATTTCATTTTTTGTGTGAACTGACCCTTTAAAGTAAATTTTACTTAAAAGTAATCCTAGTCATGTTTTTATTAGGCTCAATGATGCTATCGTGTTGTGTTTTATGCTCCTCCAAGAAAATAAAGCAATTGCTTGAGCTGTTTACTCACATTTTAAGTTTTTTTTACTTTGAATAATAGGTGTATTGCGTTATAAGTCTCTATGGTGATAAGATGGGGATTTATATTTTACTATAAGCTGGTTGTTAAAAAGCATCTACTATAAAACCCGATCATGCCTTATCATCCAAATATGTACACAGTAGCGATTCTGAGTCTCTCACTCACCTGGACAGAGGTTTGATGTTGTGTTTGTCCAGAACCTGCTGCTCATAATCCAGAACTTTGAGTTTATCCAGCAGATCCTCCATCAGCACGAACGTCTGATAGACCGAACCGGGTCCGCGCTCTTCTTCCTCCGCCATCCCTCTCTCTATCACTGTTCACATTCAACAAGCTTTATTGGCAAGGCAAAAGGGGTTTAAAGCTTTATTAAACACTATTGATATGTATACAGGCACATATACACACATATTTCTCCTACTCTCTGTGTGTTTTTATCAGTCGTTGCTACATCGGCGGACTCAGGATGTTGTAGTTACTGTCGCCAAGAATGACGTCAGAGTCAGACACGATATGATGGCCATGATAGGAAACAAAATAATAGTACTGAATAGTGATGGATAATAATAAACAATGAGCAATAATGAATAATATAAAATATTTAACTTGTAAATAAAACGGCAATAGCAAGCAGAAACTCTTAACATGACTGTTTGACTGAACGTTTTGTGCTGAGGGTCTTATAAGAGTGCTGCCACGCGCTGGAGCGGAGAAGAAACGGTGCCACAGCACAGACAAGGCAGTGTTTGTATTCTATTCTCAACATTCCTGTCTGATTCATGAATACACACATAGTAAAAGTTTGAGCTTATCTACTATTTATTATATATGAAAAATAAATGAATAGTATGATTAAATAAGCATGAATTATTGTGTTGTTTTCTAGATAAACTGTGTGCCAGTGTATGCCTCATGTTAGGTTGCTATGTGCTGGGCAGGGCCGTTCAGCTGTTGAGATTAATTCCAAGAGATCTTTTTTTGGCTGATGGGTCAATCTTTCTTTCACTCTGCCAGTCTGTCTCTATGATGTTGGTGTGTGTATGAAATGTTTGGAGATTCAAATGTTCTCAGGCCTTCTGAGTTTCAGTCCCCTGCTTAACTACCAGTGTTTTGGACAGAGTCATCTGCTCTTTACATGGTAAACAAGACACAAACTCAAAGTAAAAGGACACATTAGACAGGATATGTTTTCACATTTTAATACATTTCACATGTGGCTTATGGTATCAGAAATGACACAAACACATCTAGTGTTTGCACTTAATTAATTTGGCTACCCAACACACATACTCATATACACTCTCACATTTCGGAGCACGTTTTATGAAAAATTCCCCTCTTTCTTCCACTTACTCAGTAACCTCTTTCTCTGCATTTTATACGTTTTTTCCATCCATTTCTCCACAGTTTCAGTGGTGTTGCTTTTTTTTAATCCTCTTGAATACGCGTCGCCCCCTCTTCTGATACTGGACCCTCCCGCTTGTTCTCGGTAACCACCTCTGTGTATGTCACATCTGGGCTGGACTTCCTGCCTTTGGGAGGAGTCACAGCTGGCTCCGCCTCCGCGCCCTCCTGGCCCTCAGCGACAGTGCGTTCCTTCTTCAGTTTGATTTTGAACGATTCTTTAGTGGGTGCTTTCTTAGCAATGTTTTCCTTCAGCCTCTCACTGCTCTGACGTATCTTTTCTCGCTGCTCAGGGGGCACGATCTTCTCACCGAAGGTGTTGAATTTGGTTCCAAGCGTTTGGCCCGTCTTACTCAGGCTCTCCTTGGTCTTACTGAGGTTTTCCCGCGTCTTATCACGGGTCTTGCTCATGTTCTCTTTGGAGAACGCAGCTTTGATGTTCTCAATGCCTTTTAACCCGCTCTGTTTCAGACGTGCTCCCCGGGATGACTCCGCATCCTCCACCACCATGTACTCTTCATCAGATGATAGGTCAGCAGGGATGTCATACTCATCTGGCTCCACCTCCAAGTTAGCCAGCCCTGCCCCCTTGGGAGTCTTGGTAACAGCAACAGAGGGAACTTCAGTTTCACCCTGTGGTGTCACACAGATAGAAGAGACTGTTATTCATTTGAAAACACACTCCGACTTCACCAACTCCCAGAAGGTCATGAAGAAAAAATCTGCTGTTTGTGTAGATATATAAAACTGTACGTAATAACATTAGTAATTAATTTCTCTTCTTCTTGCAACAATTACCAAACATCAATTTCAATATTAACATATTTAGATTTAATTATTTATTAAAGGGTTAGTTCACCCAAAAATAAAAATTCTGTCATTAATTACTCACCCTCATGTCATTTCAAATCCGTAAGACTTTAGTTCATCTTCGGAACACAAATAAAGATCTTTTTAATGAAATCTGAAAGCTTTCTATCCCTCCGTTGACAGCTTATGCAACTACCACTTTCAAGCCTCAGAAAGGTAAGGCATCATAAAAGTAATCCATATGACCCAAGGTTTAACCACCATTTCATGAAGTGACGTGAGTGCTTTGTTTGCACACACAAAAGAAATTAATTTACCAATTTATTTACAAAATATCTCCAACGTGCGTTCACGAGAGCACCATGATGCATGCATGTTTGTGTTGACGCAAGAGCAGACATTGTTGCGTGAAGATTGAGCAGACGGCGATGCACGTTGGAGATTAATATTTTGTAAATAAAGTAGTAAATTGTTTTGTGTGTGTGCAAACAGAGCACTTGTGTCACTTCATAAAATTGAGGTTAAACCACTGGAGTCACTTGAATTATTTTAATGATATCCTTACTACCATACTGGGGCTTGAAAGTGGTAGTTGCGTAGGCTGTCAGTGGAGGGACAGAAAGCTATCAGATTTCATTAAAAAATATAATTTGTGTTACGAAGATGAACAAAAGTTTGGAATGATATGAGAGTGAGTAATTAATAACAGAATTTTTATTTTTGGGTGAACTAACCCTTTAAGATTTAAATGTAAATTTCTATTTAGATTTATTACATTGAAACATAAAGATGGATGATGAGCTCTACCTCCTCTTGCTCTTACCAAAACGTAAAATGTAAAATGTTGGTTCAGTTACAGAATACAATTCATATACTTAAAGGGATAGTTCACTTAAAAATTAAAAATTGTCATCAATTACTAGAATACTTTACATTATAAGAATATTTCAGTTTGAAGAATATTTTAACAGTTTTTGTCTATAAAATGAAAGTCAGTGGAGTCCAAAACAACATTAGACCCCATTGACTTTCATTGTAAGGAGAAAAAAAAAAAATCCTCTTGGAATGCCATGAAGGGAAAAAACAGGGTGAGTAAATGATGACAGTTTTTTCATTTTTGTCTGGACTATCCCATTAGGTATAATTTCCCCATATAGTTTCAGCTGTTACTTTTGGAAGGTCTACTATGATGATGATGCATATAAGATGATATGTCTAATGCACACTGCACATGAATAAGTTGAAAACTAGCTAAAATCAACATATTACTAAAACAAAGTGGTTGGTCACTTTATAAAACGGATAGTTCTGGTTCTTTGATTCTGATTGGTTGATCCACGTTCAAAGCCGTTGTAAATTACTCTACAAACATCATGCCTAACAACACCCCTTAGCTGTTCTAAATTCACTGTAAACCACGGCTTCACGGGGCTTATTTCTTTAATATGTCAGTCAGACAATCTTTTCCTGTTTAAGTGGGTGGTTCTTGGCAATCACAAGCAAAGTGGACTAGATTTTATGTCAGTCTAAAGTCTGGTTACTTAAGACTACCCTTCCCTGGAGGACATTTTTGTAGTCTGTAAGAATGGATGTCTATGTATGTGTATGTATAAACTCCCTATTCAGGGAATAACCTTAAAGAGTCTCATCAGCTGTGTTAGCAGCTCTATATTAGGAAGGCTCAGAATAACTACACACAAACACACACTTTCATACTCTCTCTCTCTCTCTCTCTCTCTCTCTCTCACACACACATACTCTAACAGCCTAATTTAGACTAATTTGTAACACATTTTCTCTAATTATTTATTGTGTATATTGAAGTGTTGCATTGCACCGTGAGGAGTCGAATATACAAGAATATACAAATGCCAGCATTTGTGCTATGCTAATAAGTAGACTTGAACCTTATCATCATTTGTGTCCATCCCTAACAACACATTTATGATTGGGGGAACCAAATATAACTGTTTAAGAATAGATCATTGATAAACCACATTGGACTACTAATCCGAACATTCATCGTCTGTGGTGGTTGAGGTCCAGTGTCACTCTGGAAGTCTCTTGAATGGACATATCAAAAATATCTTTATTGTCATCTGACACACTAACATAAATGCCAAGCCAATCAGCTTTAAAGGAAATTCTCAAGAGCGCCCCCTATTGCTAATACAGCTTCACCATCAATCACCCAAAAAATCTGTCACATTTACAGTTGTTTGGTGAATTTTCACAAGCGAAATCCAGTCATTTCTTTAGGAATCCACACAATCAGGAATTTTGTGTGAAGGCGAAAGATTTAGCAGCGTGTTCAAGTTGTTTGCTGCTTTGTTTGAAAGTGACTTCTGTGTGAGCTGTGCTTCTTAAAGTGCTACATTATTGACAATGACCTTTTTCTGCATATGGAATTTCACCAAAATTTCACTGATGTGACCACAGCTTAACACGCATGCAGCGGTTGTTAGCAATGGGTTTACCTGGTAGATAACAACCCTGAACTTGTTGCGTGTGAGCAGCTCGTCCTGTGTAGTTTCCACCTTCTTCACACGCACGTTCTGTTTCTCCACACGTGAACGTACTTCTTTAACGTGCGTGCTCACGCGACGGGCTTTCTGCAGCAGTTTGTCAACGGTCGTCGCTGTGGCCCCGTGGTCACGCGCTAGTTTGACAAGCTCAGATTGGACGGCACTCACAGAGCTTTCGAGCTGCTGCTGTCGTTCCTCCATGCGCTGCTGACTAGCCTGGACGCCATCGATGATCGTAGACACGCGTTCCAGCAGAGAGAGAATCGACAGGGCCGAGATGGGCTGCCCGGATTCATCCTCGACCCCCAACATGACATCTCCTCTCTTTTCCATCTCCAATTCTCCTTTTCACACGTCCCTGAAAGTAATGTTACTGGGCCAGAGATGGGTAAGGGGCCAGACTGAATCAAACACACAGTACAGAGAGAAACTGACACTCCAAGAGAGACTCCAGTGGAATCTGACAAACTCCACCCCTGTTCACACACACAGATATAAATGCATGGATATAAATACAACTGTAAGAGGATACTGAGACATTTTTGGAAGCTGTATCACAGAAGCATTGGAAAGCCCCATTAATTCATACATTCCCTTAATGTGTGCATGTGTTATAGTAGCTTGTGGTATGCATAATATGTGTTGCTTTCTCAGCTCTGAAATATCTAAAATGACAGTGACATTGATCTAGAGCGCAAATGTGTGTGTTTGTGTGGTGAGGTGGACTTACTTTTATAAATCTGCCCCCCTGTGGCATAACATCAACTCAACTGAAGCCAACAGCTGAGGAACGCACACACACACAGTGTAAACTGACCTTGGAGGGGTTTCACATTGGTGTTTTGACCTCTGACCTCACATTAGGTGAAAACTGCATCTCCCAGCATGCACTTTGGGTCAGTGAGGAAAATACACTTGTACTTTAAAAATAAAAATACCTAGAAGATAATGAAAAACACTAAAGACGTGACATTTTCCTTAAAACTCACTTTATAAATTTTTACTGAGTTTAAACAGATTTGACATGCAAACTTTCACAGGCCTTCACTTAATATCATGTCACAAACTGATTTGTAAGACTGATAAATGCACAGCCTCTCACTGTCACACACTATGATGACCTGCTTTATGAGAATTCAGTTGTAAGAGGTTTGGATTGCTTGGTTTTGGATTGTGTGCTAAAACACAACTGCTATTATCTATTATTAAGTTTTCCCAGTTTTATCCATCTTATTTTTCTATGTGGAAGTAAGTTATTTCACGTGAATGTGCGAGACTTTCGATTCATTAGCTGCTATAGGAAACAACTAGAAGAATAACAAAGTGCAGTGAATGATAAAACTATTTGTGCTACAAACCAGTGTGTTTATGATTACCCTAATAAATCAAAATAGTTTGCAACATCAAGCAGCATAATGGACTGTTTTTGTACAGCTAAAATAACTGACACGAGAAGCCTCGCATATTCAAGTTAAAAATGGTTATACCTGTTCTTACATTAAAAATGAGGATAGAAGGTTAAATATAAAAAGAAGATTCTGGCAGGAGTAGGCTTTACAAACATTCTCTGACATGCTTTAACCTCTGGCCCCCAAGATCCACCATTTGAAGTGTGAATTCAGTAATTCACACTGTAAATCTCTTATGGAGAGTTTGGACACTAAAAACTTCTTTTTTTTTTTAGAAAATCAGAGAAATCCATGCCAAAGTCACAAAGCTATTGTGTTGTGTGGTTGCCAGGGCATTGCTATGTAGTTGCTAAGGCTTTCTGGGACTTTTTTTTTTTTGCATGTTTCTATGTGGTTGCTAGGGTGTTCTGAGCAGTTGCTTACTGGCCAAAGATAATAGATTCCACCCTAAGTGTCAGTAATATTTTGGTCCCAATATATGGCTTGGGTCTCTTAGTACAGTGGCTGAGAGCTCAACGCGCTGCAACTGAAGAAAACACATGCAAATATAAAAAACACCAGCATTAAGAAAACATCAGTTTCACAAAACATGTGCTGCAAATACTCACAACGCAACTAAATACAGAAACGCGCTGCAAATACTTACAACGCAACCAAATACAGAAGCGCGCTGCAAATACTCACAACGCAACCAAATACAAAAACACGCTGCAAATACTCACAACGCAACCAAACAGAAATGCGCTGCAAATACTTACAACACAACCACATATAGAAACGCACTGCAAATACTCACAATGCAACCAAACAGAAACGCGCTCCAAATACTCACAACGCAACCAAATACAGAAACGCGCTGCAAATACTCACAACGCAACCAAACAGAAACGCATTGCAAATACTCACAACGCAACCGAATACAGAAATGCATTGCAAATACTCACAACGCAACCAAATACAGAAACGCGCTGCAAATACTCACAACGCAACGAAATATAGAAACGCACTGCAAATACTCACAACGCAACCAAACAGAAACGCGCTGCAAATACTCACAACGCAACCAAATACAGAAACGCATTGCAAATACTCACAACGCAACCAAATACAGAAACGCGCTGCAAATACTCACAACGCAACCAAACAGAAACGCGCTGCAAATACTCACAACGCAACCAAATATAGAAACGCACTGCAAATACTCACAACGCAACCAAACAGAAATGCGCTGCAAATACTCACAACGCAACCAAATATAGAAACGCACTGCAAATACTCACAACGCAACCAAACAGAAATGCGCTGCAAATACTTACAACGCAACCAAATATAGAAACTCACTGCAAATACTCACCACGCAACCAAACAGAAACGCGCTGCAAATACTCACAACGCAACTAAATACAGAAACGCATTGCAAATACTCACAATGCAACCGAATACAGAAACGCATTGCAAATACTCACAACGCAACCAAATACAGAAACGCGCTGCAAATACTTACAACGCAACCAAATATAGAAACACACTGCAAATACTCACAACGCAACCAAACAGAAACGCGCTGCAAATACTCACAACGCAACCAAATACAGAAAAGCATTGCAAATACTCACAACGCAACCAAATACAGAAACACGCTGCAAATACTCAGAACGCAACCAAACAGAAACGCGCTGCAAATACTCACAACGCAACCAAATATAGAAACACACTGCAAAT
>RJVU01061481.1:1776932-1787520 GCA_003731715.1 Anabarilius grahami
TGTGTGTGTGTGTGTGTGTGTGTGTGTGTGTGTGTGTGTGTGTGTGTGTGTGTGTGTCTGTCTATGTGCGCACCTTCACATCCTTTGTCATCTTCAGTCAAACAGTCGCTCTCCGTGTTGGACATCAGGGCCCCGGGCATCTGCACGAGGACCAACAGCCCGAACATCGCGAGACAGCGTCCAGCACCTGCAGCGCACGAGCCACTGGACATAATGCGGTTGAGCACGATGATTCCGCGCGACTGATACGGCTTTGTGAGCCAGATGACGAGGAATGCTGAATGAAAGCTGATGCTGCACTTACTATGGCTCATTTCTTCTTGTCATCGGCCGGGCTGAAAGAAAGGCCAGTGACCCGATACCTTTAGACGCATCACACCAGCTCACGCGCTCCAATTATCCTATAGTGTCGCGCGCGCAGAGACGGCATCAGTTTTCTTCACTTCCCTTCATCTGCGCTATGATATAAACAGACGGACATAGAAACAGACGGAGACGAAGAGAGATGTGGACTCCACAGCAACAAAATGAGACGGACTATATGGTCACGTGAAACCCTTGTGGTTTGACCCTTATGGTTGGAGGAAATAACCCTATTAATAAAGTCAATATTTTTCAGGTTATATTGTGATAATTTGCTTTGCTTTGGTACAGTAACAATATAAAAAATTTATTTGAATACAATTTTATATTATGTCTTTAGAATATCATATAGGCTAATTTTACACAGTTAGCCACATGATTAGCCTATTTATATTTATAGCCTTCTTTTAGGAAGAGATCTGTCGCGAAGAGATCATTAGGAGTTCCATCAAATAGTTTGAACATTTTAGAAATAACGAGCTCTGTTATTTTTTCCTTACTCTATTTTATAAATCCATCACATATAGCCTATGATGATCTGCTTAAAGGCAGCCATGCATAAAGATAAATTTGTACCGGTAAGAAAAATAGGAATCCTATGCAGGAAGTAATGCAGGACAAATTAGTAGTAATCAATAATTACTGAATGAGATAAGCCTCATTAAGAACTATCTTGACAAATTATAATTACCAATGAATTACCATATTAAGGTGTGTCTGACTCTTAAATGTAATCAATATTGTCTTTTTTACTCTGAATATGTTCATAAAATGCATCAATAATTACTCAAGTGTTACCTAGTCACTTTGCAGGAACTAGTGATTTGGACCATTATTTTAAACTGGATTTTTTTTTTTCACTTTAAAATAATGGTCCAAATCACTAGCAGTTCTTCAAGATTGTATTTTTTTGTGTGTATCAGTGTTTGTACACAACCACCCTAGTGATAAAAATCCCACTCCTTTTTTTAATCGCCATAAATCATAAGCAGTGTCTCCCAACGAACTGTTTTCAGCCATGGTGCTAATGTGACGTCACATCAGCCATAGGCCCCGCCCACGACCGCTGACTGACAGTCCTGCATTACCATAGTTTCCGCCCTCAGCGAGCTGTGCACTGTCCGCCATTTTCTCTGTGCACGAGCAGCTGTTTAATGATGAAAGATAAACTATGCTATCCGTGAATCCGTGGTTGCGATATATATGATAATCAAAACCAAGCAGATGTCTTGTTAATATCTGTCAGAGAATCCGAGTGATCGTAGAGAGGGGGCGGGGCACAGCAGCTCTTTTGCATTTAAAGGCACATGCACAAAAACAGCTTGACTGTAGTCAGAAATGGGTATTTACAACATGGATTTATAAATGATCTGTGAGATTTTAAGATGAAACTTCACAAAAACATTCTGGGGACATCTGAGACTTAAATTACATCTTGTAAAAATGGGCATAATAGGTCCCCTTTAAAGTAAAAAACATGTTCACAGTAAAAAAGACAATTGCTTACGTCTCAGACACAGGTTAATGTTGTGATTAATAATTAATTGGTAATTCTTTATAATTTGTCATAGTTAGTTAATAGTTTTTAATGATGAGGTTAATCTTAATCAGTAATTATTGATAACCTAATAAGGAACTATCTCAGTACTAAATTTGATATTACATACTGATTAATCTTGTTTACAAATGAGTTAATAGTAGTAGCTGAGGTGTTAGTACTCATTTGTCCTGCATTACTTCCTGCATAGTTACCTATTAATGCCAGACCATTAGGCCTATTCTAATGTGTAAACTGAAAAATATTATAAAAACCTAGGCCTATGATATCTTGGTATGGTATGGGCCTATAGATATATGGTAGGCCTATATTTTCTCTAAACACTATGGGTAATTTGGGTAATGTTAAAGCTGCAGTCCGTAAGTTTTGCCTCTTTGTCGCCATCTCTGTTTGAAACCTGCAATTGCAGTTATTTGCGGAATTATCATCTTTACGTGGGTTGCGTATCGGCACGGCTCCTCATAGTCTCAGACGTCACGCCCACAGATCGTTGGCTGAATTTATCTGGAAACACTTCAGGAGTTTTGAAGTCGTCATCTGGTTGCTTGACTTCTACGGGAGATGTGTGTGTCACATTCTTTAACGGTCCGCCTGGGAACAAATGCCATGACACCAAACCCCCTCGTAGAAGAACACGGTCATGTTTTCAAGAGCTTGTGAATCTCCAGTTGTCACTGATGATTGTCATTTGGACCTTTCTGGATTACAATCTGCCATCAAAATGATAAATTCAATTATTGAAGCTGCTGTGAGAAAAGGCAATAAGTGATCTGCCACCTACAGCATCCTCACATGCGACATAGCCTACTAGCTGGGACTCCTTCTTTATGTAAACAGACGTAATGTAACGATTCAAAGACGAACGCCCGCATGCTCGAATTTCCTGTGGAATCCCACCAGTACCACCTGAATTATAAAATTATAAGCTTACCGTAAGGTAAGGAGATAGTGTTGAACACTGGCTGGTTATGTACTTGTTCAAAAATTTATTTTGGATCATTTTTAACCAAAAAAAGTTACGGACTGCAGCTTTAATGTAGTATACTTTAAGATTCAATTTTAAATTCAAAATTTTATGGTGCTTTTCACTATGAAAATCAAGACAGCCAATTTCTTGACAGCTCTATAATAATAATAATAAAAAAGATAAAAACATTTTCTCTCTCAAAGAATCTCTTAGAGCACATATAAAAACCCTTGACAGAGCTACGTTCCCTTTTTAATTCTAACAAAGCAAAAGGTTTTCTTTTTGGGTTAGTCTGTATAAATAGCTAAATTATGTCTTCTGTGTGTTTTAGATTTGTTGCTGGGTGTGTGTGTGTGTGTGTGTATTTAGGGATTATGTTCAGCCACATTATGAGTCCATTTGTACAACATGTATAAACTTTATCTGCATCTGGATGGTTACAGGACAGGTGAGTTACCCCTGTTGTAATGTGGCCGTTTAAACTAGGCTAATAGGTCACCCTGAACAGGGTCAGGTTTCCAGAATAATTAACATGATTAAAAGTAAGTAAAAAATGAAGCCCTCCCTTACAAATATTTACCATAGGCTAATGGTGCGTTCAAGTCCTCCTGGGAAGTTCGTATTTACGAGGTGGGAAGACGTGTGTATGACGATAGGTGCGTTCAAGTCACTTTCATCGGAATATGACGGCGGTGTGCCTTCTCTAAATTAATTACACAAAATATCAACACTTCTACTTTTTGAAAATGTACAGCAAAGAATGTGCACTGGTTGTATGTTGCTTTTTTATGTTTTTTAATTCATTTATGAAGCCATTGTAAAAATGTATTGTTACATATTTCATTTTTATATTGTGATGCTATCGTATTTTTTGCTGGGAGTCAGCTTACTTCGAAAAGCCTGACAATGTCACTGAAAAATACCTAAGTATTGTGGTATTTCGCCATGTTCTCACTGACACAACCCCAACTCGTACAGATCGGAGCTTAAAGAAAATTACGAGCTTCCCACTGGTATTTACGACATTGTGGTGGCGTTCATGTCGGTTCTGCTCCTAAATACGATCTTTCCGACATTACTTGAACGCACCATAAATGTTGGTTTGTGTGGAACGTGGATGTTTGACTAACAGTCATGTGACTACATCTAAACCAATGACATCTGCTTCTGACACTTCTCTAAAATCATCAGGCTCTATCACGGAGCGTCCCTCTTTTTGATCCGTATAAAGAGGTCTACAACAACCACATCGAATTGGTAAGTCTGCTGTTTGTTTTTTTAGTTTCCGCTGGTTCAGGAATGGCAGGGAAGAGATGTTGCCGCGCGCTCCTCTCTGAAACAAAAGACATCCGCTCTATTTCCGGTTTTACGATGACGCTCTTTTGCACACGGTCTGGCTGAGGCGCTTGTGGTGTTGTGTGCAGAATCGCCGTCTAGAACGCGCTTAATTTCGAGCGTGGTGCGCGTGTGGACTCCCGGTAAGCAGTAAATAGTGTTGCTTATGGTCAGTCCGTTACGCGTGTAAAAATACAGTTAGGACGGGAGAAATTCGGCGTGCAGGAAATCACCAACTAGGCCGCGTGACGCCTGTTCTTCCACATCAGTTCTGTTGCATCTGTTAAATTTGCGAGTAGTGATTTCATAGCTCTCAAAATATAAATAAAATCGACTCTGCAATCCAGTAAAGAAACGCCATTGTTATTGTCAAAATTATTGACATTGTCATCATTATTGTTGTCGCAGTGTGTGTAAACATCTGTTAGTGATGCGCGGCGTGTTTAGATGATAAAGTATGTCAGAAACACCAGTGATGGAAATGCATTAGGGCGAAATTCACTTTATTCCGATGTGTGCTGCTACTTCTACCAGGTCCTACAGTTGAACACTTTTTAGAAGCATATGGAGTCGTTTGCTATGGCGTATTTTATGAATAAGGTGTCACAAATACCATGTTTTTTTGTTGTGAGATTTCTTTCTTTCTTTTTTTTTTTATAGCTAGTTTTAAATCTACATGTATTCCAATTCCCCCTTAAAATGATTTTGGACTGTTCTACCTCAGAGGTCTTGAGCTTCTGTACATCTCCAAAGCATTGAGTGTCATCTATCAATAATTGCGTGGGTTATTTTTTTTAAATAATTATTTATACGCACAGCGGAAATTCTCACGAAAGATTTCCATGTAAAAAAGTTTTGCGAACGCACATAAATTTGTTCTTAAGCTCGCTATAATGTTAATGATGTTGGAGTATTTTAAATAAGATGCCTACCCAATCTTAGTAATTTGCATAAAACACGCCCATCTATATCCATATAAGGGTTATCTGCGCAACCTTTCTTTTACAGTCTTCCTTCCTTTGATGAAATATGTATTTAAAATGAAATATCTATGTAAAATACGTATGTGTTTACACGTTTACAGTACCACACAAAGTGTGTTTTGCATGTGTGAGATATCAGTTGTTTTTATTAGGGATGCACAATGATATATCAGCCACCATATGGGTATTGGCCGATATATGTTCATTTTTAATGTTACCGTTATCGGCCCGATAAGAAAATTTGGCCGATATATTAAAGCCGATATATAATTGATTATTTCCTTCAGCTGAGACACTTCAGATGTGCACTGTCCGCTATTATGGTTTTGAATTACTTGAATTTTGATTGAAATCACTTTAAAAAAAGGAAAATACAGTGCAATGTACAGCGCAAGTCTATAATTTAGGCTACATAATATTATAATGAGAACATTATAATTGTGTGCTTGGAACGTGGCTTTTAATGGTGACTTTTTTTTTTTGTAATCAGGCTCTCAAAAAATATATATCGGCCAATATATTAGTTATCGGCTTTCAGATATAAAGAATTATCGGTTATTGGTATCGGCCACAATTTTCATATCGGTGCATCCCTAGTTTCTATATTTTTCCTGTAATTTAGAATAAAGTTTGGCAAAAAGTTATTGATGAAGTTAGTGAGTGAGATCCATTATTTTGGCAATCTGTTAAATTAGTTTTCAATTAATTGCAGTTCAAAAATGAATTATTTTTAGTTAACTACTTGTTTTTGGTAATTAAAATGAATCTTTCCATTTTCTCACATTGTAAAGGAAATGGGGGTGACAGGGAGTTAAAAAAAATATACTGTTTTTTTATTCTCTGTTTCAGAATTGTAATGCTGACATTGTGCTGTTACAGCATTGTGACAATAACTAGAATATTTTTCTCTGTTTTAGGATGCCAGTATGATTGGCTGGTGGCCACGCCTCTTGCCAGTGATGTCACTGACATTGCTGTGGGCGTGTTCAGTGGGGGCAGGTTCAGACTGCACATCTATGCCCACTGAGACTGATGTTCGAGTAGCAGAACAGGCACAGCAGCGCCACCTACATGCTCTGTTTGACAAGTATGGCCAAAATGGGAGTATCTCCTTAGAAGGCCTGTACAACCTACTAAAGGGGGTGGGGCTAGACCGGATCCGGAAAGTGATGGTCCATCACGATGGAAACGAACATAATCATACACACTCGCATACTCACGAGCACGCTCATGTGGACAAACTCACCACACACACGCATCATGTCACCAGCAAAAAGGGAGGTATTGATCATAATGTTGAGAAGAGTGACCCCATCCCAAAAGTGCAGCCTGATAATGCCTCTGGGAAGAAAAGCCAGTCAGATGCTCACCACAATCTCTACATGAAGATGAATCAGGAACTGACCACACCTTTGACAACACCGTCCTACGTCACAAAATCACGGCGGACCAATCGTAGCGCTGACTATGATTTAACGCAGGACCACGACTCCTATAACCACACCCAGCCCAATGCAACACAGTCTAACCACACCCACCAGCCTGAGGACACACCCACCCATGTGCATGATGACCACGATGAACATGAACACGGCCATAGCAGTCTAGAGGTACAGAAACTCACAAAACCCCCTAGTTCTCCCCTTGAAAATCCCTGACACACCTCACTCACATAAGTCCTGTTTTTTTGTCAGTGTCAAAATGCCTCCACAATCCTGCAGTCACATGGCATGACAAAGGAAATGGGTCTCTCTGTCAAGGACTTCAGTTACCTGTGCCCTGCCCTTCTCATGCAGATTGATTCCAAGTCTTGCCTCCTGCACAAGGATGACCATCCAGGTGAGATTTTGTGCCTGTAATTTACATACAGTTGTATTTTTGAATCACAGTTGTAATAGTTGATTTGTATAATCTGTTTAACAATTCGCTTCCCCCCCAGATCATTCCCATCATCACAACCACCACCACCATCATCATCATCACCATCATCCGCATAATCAAACTGATGACAGAAGCCCAAGGAATGCTTCAATTAACATTGGTAAGTATTGTTACTTAAGGTTTTTAAATATAACAAGGCTAATTAATAAAGCTCAGAATCGATTAGAGAAATGCAATACATTCAGAAATTACCATAATTGATCCAGAATCATTTCTCGATTTGCGATGCGTCAGTATATTGTCCCAGCCCTAATATTCATTATATTTGTTATGGTCCATTTATACAAATTACGTTATATTAGATAAACAGCCAGCCACCTGAGTGAGTAGGTTCAGCCAATGAAATCATAACATTATATCTGTAGGAGTCCTTTTGGTTTAATTATAATACATAAACTTGGGGATGACACTATAAAAATTCAAAAAAAATTAATTAATCAGTATTAAATACTAATGAATTCACAACATTATAATGTACAGTTTGAAAAATGGATATTCGTTATGAGATTTGCTAAAGATTACATTTAACAGTGTTATTAAATTATAAGTGTGTATAAAGATTAACTTTTAAGTGAGCAAAGATAATCTAAATGTAAAATCAGAGGAAATGTTCTTGCACAATTAAATATCCCATGTCTATGGAAGCTTGTTTCCGCCACTGAATAAAAAAGGTAATTGCAAATTTTTCTCATAATTCTGACTTTTTTTCTCAGAATTGTTTATATAAACTCGTAATTGCCAGTTATAAAGTCAGAATTGAGTAATATAAAGTTGCAGTAGCACGTTATAAAGTCAGAATTGTGAGATACAAACTCGCAATTGCAAGGGGGAAAAAAAAAGTCAGAATTGCAAGATATAAAGTTGTAAATCTTTTTTTTTTTGTGACCGAAACAAGCTTCCATACATATCTACTGATACCACCAAAAAAAAACATGTCCTGACATGAAAATAATGGGTCTTTAGGGTTTGATTGGATCAATAAGTGTATGTTTGTGTTACAGCATGGGTAGGAGGGTTTCTCTCCATCACTTTGATCAGTTTACTGGCATTAGTCGGTGTGGTTTTGATACCACTCATGAACAGAGTTTGCTTCAACTTCCTGCTGAGCTTCCTGGTGGCCCTTGCAGTGGGCACTCTCAGCGGAGACGCTTTCCTACACCTCATACCACATGTAAGACACAAACTAGCATTTGGATTTAGCACTATTGTTTTTAAGCTCAAACACAAATTATTGCTGCCTTTTTTGGTCTATGTTTTACTTGTTACTGATATGATATAATCGTCACCTTTGCTGTGCTTGCATATTTACAGATGAACATACACAATATTTTGTAATATTTTTAAAAGAAGTCTCTTATGCTCACCAAGACTGCATTTATTTGATCATAATAAAGTAATAACAGTAATATTTTGAAGTATTATTGCACTTTAAAGGGTTAATTCACCTAAAAATGAAAATTCTATCATTAATTACTCACCTTCATGTCGTTCCACATCTGTAAGAGTAGACAGCAGTATAACCACCACTTTCAAGATCCAGAAAGGTACTAAAGATGTTGTTAAAGTCGATGTGACTGCTGTGGTTCAACCTTACTTCTCGGATTTCATCAAAAATATCTTGTGTTCTGAATATGAACTAAGGTCTTACAGGTGTGGAATGACATGAGGGAGAGTAATTAATGACAGAATTTTCATTTTTGGGTGAACTAACCCTTTAAAATAACTTTTCTATGTTAATATTTAAAAATGCAATTTATTCCTGTGATGGAAATCAGAATTTTCAGCATCATTACTCCAGTATTTAGTCACATGATCATTTGGAAATCATTCTAATATGATGATTTGATGCTCAAGAAACATTTATTATTCTTAGTGATGCTGAAAACTCTTGTTGCTTAATATTTTTGTGGAAACTAAATTCTTAGACGAATAGGAAGTACAGTATTTTATTTGAAATAGGAATCTTTGTAACATTTAAAATCTTTACTGTTTCTTTTGATCAGTTTAATGTATCCTTGCTGAATAAAAGTATTCATTGCTTTAAAAAAATCTTACTGACCCCACACTTTTGAATGGTAGTCGATACACATTTTTTCTGTAATTTGCAAGTTTTCTCATTGACTTATGATTGTCGTCTGTCAGTCTCTGGGTCATCACCATCATGGCAACACAGAGCACCATCACCACGGTGAAGAGGTGGAAGAGGATTCCCTTCGGCCTGTGTGGACAGGGCTCACGGCTCTGAGTGGAGTCTACATCATGTTCCTCATTGAACACTTCCTGACCCTCGGCAAAATGTACAAAGACAAAAAACAGAAGGTCAGCAAAATGTACAAACACACAAAATCAAAATACAAGGTAAATATCTCATATTTAATGTTATAGTCATGTTTCACATTCTTTAGTTATTCCGTAAGTCATAGTATTAATTCCCTTAACATTGTGATGGGTAGGTTTGAATTTTGAATTGAATTTCTGTAGTTTAAGGAATTATCTCTGTGTTTGTAGGTGCAGAAGAAGGTTGATCTCACCACAGAAGTCTTGGAATCTGAGAAGTTGCCATCATTACAAGACAATGACGTCAAAACACTTGACGGTAACTGTTGCTTTGCTTGTTAATGTTTAAGGTTTAAAATGAAACTGTCTTACATGATATTTCTATAACATCAGGTGTTGAAACGAATGGCGGAAGTGCATGTGGGCGTGGCGTGACAGAGGAAGAAGAGGTGATGTTGGGGGCGGAGCTGTACTCCGACATAGACTGTGAGAACAAATGCCACTCCCACTTCCATGACACTGTTGGCCAGTCAGATGAGCAGCATCATCATCACCATGATTACCACCACATACTGCATCACCACCACTCCCAGAACCACCACCCGCACACTCACACACACAGACACACACACTCCTACTCGCTACAGCACTTCCAGCAGGCTGGCGTGGCCACGCTCGCGTGGATGGTCATCATGGGAGACGGACTTCACAACTTCAGTGACGGACTTGCCATAGGTAAATTATACACACACACACACACACACACACACACACACTAGCCCTACCCCTAAACCTACCCATCACAGAAAACTTTCATCATTTTTTGAATTTCAAAAGAACACTGTTTAGTATGTTTTTTTGTTTTGTTTTTTTTTAAGCCATTTGGTTTACGAGGACACAGGAATTGTCTTCATAAACCATGTTTACGTTGTAATACCCATGTCATTATACACATTTGTGTCCTCATAAACCATGTATACAAGAACGAACACACACAGAGAACAAATGAAACCTTGGACCTGGCAATAAAAGTGCAAATATTTATGTATACTACAGTCTCTACTATACAGGCTTGGGATAAACTGAGCAATGTTGTAATTATTTTTGCTTAGATTTAGAAAATTACCTAGCAAACAGGCCTTCATAATCTACCTGTGGTTATTA
>RJVU01061481.1:1792079-1822252 GCA_003731715.1 Anabarilius grahami
AAAAAAAAACCCTGTGTCCCGTCACACTGGTACTCGAAAAAATGTTCCAAGGTTGGCAGGTCTGCATGCATGTCACCCACTATTCACTGTTTTCCTAAGGCCACCAGGTGGCAGTGGCCCTGGGTGTGATGGCCCTTTCATCGCTGCTTGCAGCTTTAATTGATATTTGAAATCAACCCAAACAAACCGCCTCCAAAACGCACCCTCCAATCCTAACCACCCTGCTCCGAGTCGGTCTAGAACCCCNCGACCACTGCTGGCAGGCGAGGCGAGTGCACTAACAATGACACTAAACACCGCATTCTCTAGTGGTTGTCAGTGCGCAGTGGTTTACCTGCACAACTCTCACTATCTGGCCACACGCAATGCGAGAGTGGATGTCTGTTTATCACGCGCAACAAAATAATGCTTCCTGAAAAAAATAAAGCGCAGATGAACGAAGAAATGACAAGGAAGCACAAAAAATGAATGTACAGTACACAAGAGTAAATACAAACAAGAGCTTGTTGTTAGTCGCCAACAACACAGCAGCTCCAGACAATCAATGACACTCAAACCCAGTGTTACTCACATGTGAAGCAGAATCAAAGCAGCCTCCTCATCTGTTTTCAGGCCTTCCTGCTTGGCTCTCTCCAGTGCTGGAAAGCTTTTCTAATAACGTGGGTCGTAAAGTTCTTGCCCAGTCATGAACCTTCGTTCCATTGATATTCTTTTGAGCTCTTTTGTATTGTCTCATCTCTCTTTCTGCAGTCTTTCTTCAAATCTCCTTCTTGCTCGTTGTCTCTCCTCAACCGTCATACGCCCCCTAACGCTGATTGGCTACATGTTTTTTGTTGGTGTCAATCCGACTAACTTCCAAACTGTGTTTTTGGCTTACCCAACCTTTAACAGAAAAAAATAATAACTTTTTTTGTTAATTTCCAGCATGTACTTTGTGCTTATATAACTGAAACAGTGATCTCTAAAATGGTCTGTATTCTGTCTATACTGTTTTTGTAGGTACCCGAGATGTTACACAATGATGCAAGTGAAGCGGGCTTCAGTCACTATGGCTTCTTCCTCCTGCAGAATGCTGGGATACTCCTGGGCTTTGGCATCATGCTTGTCATTGCTGTTTTTGAGCACAAGATACAACTCGACATTGGCTTCTGAACTAATGCAATCTAAAGACGTCAGTCCACAAAAACATCTACTAACATAGGTCAAAGAGCAATGATCTTGTTCACCTCGTGTCCGCCTGTTGAAATGCCTGAGATATAATTTAATCTGTGAAAAAAGTGGCAGCTGCTTAATATGCACGAATAATTGTCACCTTATTTGTTGCTTGTGCGAGAAAAAAGTGTTAGTCTTGACTTACAATTTCAAGTGTTAGTCTTGACTGTTACAATTTCAGTATAAAAGAGAAACTTGTTTTTTTATTTTTGTTACACAGTGATGTACAGTAGCTGTTGAAGTGAGTTACATTGTTTATTTTGCACATGATGTTCCTCCAACATTCCAGTAAAGTATCGAGTGTCCCATGATGCCTTTGTCTGATTTCTGTCTATACTGTATTTGAACTTAATGGGCCGCATTCATGAAACTTTCGTAAATATACGAGCAAATTCGGAGTAATTTGCGTGTAAAATGGACCTTTACGAAAATTCGTTAAACGTGTGTATATTAATGAATTCCAAACATTCATAAATAGGGCCGCGTGCACGCTCATTCGTAATTAACATAATCCCCGCCCATCTACGCAAATTACGTGTCCAGGAACGGCGTGGAATCGTCTGGACTTCCTTCTCAGGTTTGGCTCCAGACAGTATATTGCATAAATTCAAAAGAGACCAATTGGCCATATACCTAGCAATAAATATTAAATTATCGTGTGTCCACCAAAGCATTTAAGTCAGCTAAAAATGTCTGGTGCTCTTCTGAAAACGGCCAGCTGGTGGCGCTGTGCAAGCGCAGTGTTTTTCCAGCTGAGATACTTTTGGTTGTTATGATACACCGCTTTCATATTTATGGCAGTAATGCGTTACTATCTCATTCTGAAGAATTTAACTTAATACAAAAATGCAGTAACCAGCAATATTAACTTCTCCATTGTTGTTCAGTCGTTGTACAAGTAGGATGATTGGTCGGCTTAGTATTTGTTCCGCCCCTCCTCCACTGTGATTGGACGGCTGGGTAAAAAGTGACAGTGACGAGCACTGCCCAAAGATGAACAGTTAAAAAAATAAAGACAGGGCAAATCAACTCGTGAAATATTATGGTACATAGTGCATCAAAATGCAATGTCATCAGTTTGTCTAAATTAAAATACAGAACGTTCAAATGTTTTACGCACCACTTACACGTGGTAGGGAGCAGGTGTACATTTCTTTCGTAATGTTTTGAAAATACAAACATTTTCGTGAATCCGAAAATTTACGTCAGAACGGCTTTACGAAGGATTTACACACAAATAAAATCGTTCTGCTTGTGTTTCATGAATGAGGCCCAAATCAGTGGAGTTTATAGTAGAGTATAGAAGCTGTTGATATAATTGGGTTGGCTTACTGAGAAACCATCCCCATGGATAAAACAATTATATTTATTTTGAGATATTTAATATTATTAAATGATTAGATGTTTTTAAAGTTACTTAATGGGCATTAGCTGACAGCAAAGGTAATATAAATGTAAAAATAGAAGGGAAATGAGCATGCACAAATATCTAACATTGGCTGATAAAACATCAATGACCAATATCTTACAAAAACTCTTTGTGTACATTACCATTCAAATGTTTGGGGTCAGTAAGATTTTTTTAAAAGAAATTGATACTTTTAATTATGAAGGTATGTTGCAAAAGAGTTCCATTTTAAATAAATGCTGAATCCTGAAAAGAAAAAAAACGTATCGCAGTTTCCACAAAAATAGTAAGCAGCACAAAAGTTTCTTGAGCAGCAAATCAGCATATTAGAATGATTTCTGAAGGATCATGTGACACTGAAGACTGGAGTAATGATGCTGAAAATTCAGCTTTGCCTTCACAGGAATTCTTTACATTAAGATGAATGATGAAATCAGTTAGAAAAACTGTAAAAAAAAAAAAAAAAAAAACTTTATATTTTACATATATTTTAAAGGCCAAAATCATTTTCCAATTTTTAAAAAAAAATTTTTTAATTTGACTTTTGACCCTTTTTTTTTTAGGATTTCGTCATTTATAACTAACATTGTCCTATTAGGGTAAATAATTTGACAAATTTGGCAATATGCACACCCATTCAAATGCATTTTCACTATCTGAAAAGTAGCGGAAAGGTCTTAGTGTTTCAAAAAACATTAAAAAGCTTTGTTAACATTCCATTTCAGCTTGTGCTACTATATTTCATTTGGAACTCGCATCTGAAAACGTCAAAAACTCAACACAAATTCAGATGCAACTTCACTGCCTGGAAAAATAGTGAAACCATGTCTTAGTGTTTCAAAAAAAACATTAAAACAATCTTTAACATTTTTTGTTTCTTGGAATTCCAAATCAATGATTGACGGATCACATCTTGCATAGGATAGTGTATTCAAATACATTATTCCACAATCTATGACTTATATTCTTCATCTCTGCCATCACTAATCACTGCTTCCAGGGCCATCCCAAGCATGGGCCGAGGCCCAGTGAAAGGTACCCCCACCCCACTCAGACACACATTAATGTATTTTAAATGTGATTTTCTTTGCGTCATTTTTAAAATGACGAAGCACCATAGAGGGTTAAAATGCATTAAAATAGAAAACAGTTATTTTAAACTAATAATATTTCACAGTTTTACTGTATTTTGATCAAATTAAATAAATGCAGCATTGGTGAGCATAAGTGACTTAACAACCCCAAACCTGTGAATGGCAATTTGTTTATTCCATATACATTTCATGACTGTTGATTAATTCTGATTAAATTCTATATTTTTTTTTATTAAAGTAAAACATTTACATTTTAAATGTTCAAAAGTGTTAGTAGTTAGTCTGGATAATGAGCTGCAGTGCATGAAATCCAGTTGACTGGCATGTGACAGCACTTAATGATGCATTATTTACACCCAGTGAGAAGACAACACTGAATTTTGAGAGGTAAGATGTTTAAAAAGCTGCCCTTATTTAATGCAATAGTAGCCTATACATAGACGGCTGTTCACTGTAGTGCATCAAACCCTGATTCAAATTGCAATGTATACTGTATGCTTAGTATACATTGCAATCTCCAACATGAGATTTTCCACGGCAGTGTTATGTGTGAATACTGCAGCTTGCGTCATTTACAAAATCTTTGAATGAACCCTGTGGAAAATGAAAGTAAAGTACCAATGAAAAGAACAGACTACAGTCATTCTGTATTCATTTAGTTCATTCCTCCCTCCCTCTCTGCTCTGTCTTGTGGTTTTCTGGTTCTGTATCTGAAAGTGATTAGATTGGCTGGTGGCATGATGCCCAGACCAGCACGGCTGTTGTCTAGCATCGCCTCCTGCCGGTTGTCCAGCAACTGCATTTCACACATGAGCAGAGTGACACACACAAACTGCTTCATCTCATTCATCGCAAAAAAGCGCCCCGGACACTGAGTGGCTCCCGAGCCAAAAGGCATACGATAGTACCGAACCTTCTGGCCACATTTATAAAAATCTGTTTTCTCCTTCCCGTCTTCCACGTAACGGTCAAATTGGAAGCGCTACAAGAAACCACAAAAAGGAAAAAAAAAAAAAGTTTTCTAATGAGTTCTAACAATAAAGAGGTATGGTTAAAATGAGTGGATCTAGAGCAGTGGTTCTCAACCTTTTTGACTCTCATTGGCCCCAACAATATTCAAAGGCCCTGTGGCTTTGAGCTGTTTGTGATTTACTGGATAAAGATTAAGGATAAGAATATTTTAAAGGGTTATTTCACCCAAAAAAAAAAATTCTGTCATTAATTACTCATCCTCATGTTGTTTCAAACCCATAAGACTTTCGTTCATCTTTGGAATACAAATTAAGATATTTTTAATAAAATCTAAGTGATTTCTGTCCCTCCATTGACAGTTTACGCAACTGCCATTTTGACGCTTCAAAAAGTTCATAAAGAGATCGTAAAACTAATCCATATGAATTGAGCGGTTTAGTCTTAGTTTTTTGCTGAACAGATATAATTTAGGCTTTTATTCACATATAAACATTCATCAACACACACATTAGTTGTGGTAAACCGAAGCTCAAGAATGTTTGCTTGACCTGTGAGAACCAATGAGGTTCGTTCTCATGTTACGCAGCATGTTTGAGCCTCCGCAGGAACCAATGAGGTTTGTTCTCGCACGTCAAGCAGGTTCAGTAGAGCTTCTGTTTATGTTCGCTGATTAATGTTTATATATGAATAAAAGCTTCAATTTAATCATCGTATAAAGCAAATTTTTTTCTTCAGAAAATTGACTAAACTGCTTTATTCATATGGATTAGTTTTATGATCTCTTTATGAACTTTCTGGTGTCAAAGTGGTAGTGTAAGCTGTCAATGAAGGGACAGATGTTAATGACAAAACGTTAATTATTTTAACAGAATAAAAAGGGGTCATACAAAATGCATGTTTGTTTGTTTTTATTTAATACTGTCCTGAAGAAGATATTTTAAATTTCACAAGACAAAAAAAAAAGAAAAAAAAAAGCTGAATTTATAAAAATGACCCTGCTCAAAAGTTTGTGACCCCTTGATTCTTAATACTGTGTGTGGTTACCTGGATGATCCACGACTGTTTGTTTGTTTTGTAATGAGTCCCTTGTTTGTCCTGAGCAGTTAAACTGAGCTCTGTTCTTCAGAAAAATCCTCCAGGTCCTTCTAATTCTTTGATTTTCCAGCATCATTTGCATATTTGAACCCTTTCCAGCAGTGACTGTATGATTTTGAAATCCATCTTTTCCACACTGAGGATAACTGAGGGACTCAAACACAACTATTGAAAAAAGGTTCAAACAATGACTGATGCTCCAGAAGGAAACACAACGCATTAAGAGGATTGTCCAAAATTTTCTTATTTCGTACATAAACTTTTAAACGGGGTCTTTTTTATAAATTCAGCTTTTTTTTTTGTCTTGTGGACTATATGCATACATATTTTATGTAAAAAAATCTTATTGAGCACAGTACTAAAGAAAAAACAACATGATCCCTTTTATTTTTAAAATAATTAACATTTTGCAGATTCTGCAAAGGGTTCGCAAACTTTCAAGCAGCACTGCGCATGCACGCACGCACGCACGCATTTACTTATCTACTATTCCAGGACTAGAAATCACACTTCTAAAATTAGGCTTCTTCATAGGCTTCCTTTTTTCCAAGAAAGTTGTTGAGGGTTAAATTAAAACTAGATAGTTTGTAGACAAACTTTATGTTGTCTTTAAAATCTGTCAGTTGTTTAAAAAGCTTGGTTACATTAAAATAAGAAATACCTTCTTTTTTTATGTTGTTGTTTTTGCGGTTTTGACTACTTTTAATGCATGCCATGTCTTGTAATATTTTAAGTCATCTTGGTTGAGAATCACTAATCTAGAGAGCTGTAGGTACAGTATGCATTACCTGAGGCTGTTCATATATTTCCGGATCAAGGTGTGTGCTTTGTGGGTAAAGAGCAATGATGTCATCTTTCCGCAGGCTGATTGAGTTCTGGGCATCCAGACGCAAACAGAAATCTTCCTGAACAACACGGATGTTCATCGATACAGAGGAGAGACGTAAACTCTCATTTACTGAACTTTCTGCGCAGAGAAAAAGACAGTCTGAATCACTGAAAGCTGGCATAGTAACTACAAAATTATAGCACTATTCATTTATTGTTTCTTTATCTACACGGGAGTAACACAACCACTGAATTCTCTTCTGAAAACAATGCAAGTTCATAAAAAAATTGATGCTGTCTCTGCAATGATCATATATGCAATGCTCATTCAGTTACAGAATTATTATGCGTGATGGGTTACTGTTTAAAAATGTGTTGTTACCCAGGTAAACCATCTGTTCTAGCTGTTGTCGTGTAATTGTGATGTCCTCTTTGAAGATCAGCTGCATGTTCTTCTCTCCAACCACATTCACAATCTCTGCTCGTACTGCTGCAAGGGCTTCTGGGCAGGAAATGAGGTGGTAAAGACACCAGAAGGCCGCTGGGATGGTGTTTCCCACTGATGCCCACAGCATGGCAAAATGATGTGCTATGGATAGAGAAAGTAAGAAGTTATGAGTGTGTGTATGAGTGTGTGTGTGTGTGTGTTTTTGTGACATATCAGGACACAAATGTGTATAATGACATGGGTATGACATAGGTATTACAAAAAGAGGTGACTTATGAGGACATTACCTATGTCCCCACTTTTCAAAAGGGTTATAAATCATACAGAATGAGTTGTGAGAAAGTAAAAGTGTGCACTGTGTGTGTGTGTGTGTGCGTGTAAACCACCAAACCAATACAGCACAGTCATGATGAGCTTTCACTGTGTGCTAATTCTTTATTTGTACAGTCACATCCTGCTTCCAGCATTCCAGCATTCCAGCATACTGAAAAGAAACTGAAGTCAAAAAGCCCAGACTCAACAAGATAGCAGTCATCTTGGCAATCCCCAAGGCAGGAATTTTCTATGCAAGAAACAGGCATGCAAGTCCTTTCTACTTAAATGCGGAAACACCAAAATCTCTCAGTCTGTCAACACAACAGTTGTTTCAATAACAATAGTCAAATCAGCACTAAAATCTGACAATAACATCATCATAATTTTTGCATCCATATTATGCTAAAACCTCAACTAACCTTCACTGCATGCACAGATAACCACTATCACAACACTGGTGGCACTAATGATGGGCACTTTCGAAACTGCCTCATGAAAGCTTCAAAACCTTTCCAAATCTTTTGTTTGAAATCAGTGGTTTGGAGGGTGTATCATTACCTCCCACTGTTTCAAACCATGGTTTTGAAACATTTGCAACTGTAACAGTGTTAAAAGTTAAACTATTAAATTTTTTTTAATAACAAATAAAGCTGAAATAAAAAAAATGCTAAAAAAATTTAGATGAAAAACTTTAATGAAACTTAGAATAGGCTTAACCCTGGCTACTAGCTGAAATAAGATGAAGCATAAACATTGGAAGAATGCTATATTGGTTTTTATTGACCAATATTAGGCTACCAATATTATTATAGTCATCATGTATTATTGTCAATCTTCAGTATAAAACAGATTAGCGACTAGTGTAGTCTGAATCCTGAACCAATGAATGACTCTTATGATCTGATTCTTTTTGACTCAAAACCATGCAGATTACAATTAACTGCGAGACTTAAATCAGTGTAGTTACTGATTTGTTATTCATGACAAAGTGTAGTTAAATATACATATACACTTAATATGTATATTTAATACAATATACATTAAAGCAGGGGTTCCCAAACACATTCCTGGAGCCTCCCTAACACTGCATGTTTTCCATGTCTCCTTAATCAAACACACCTAATTCAGATCATCAGCTCATTAGTCGAGACTCTCACCCTGCAATCGGAAGGGCTCATCCCTATGCGTTAATCCCTTCAAAGGGTTTACCCTCCAGAGTTAGGGATGTAGGGTTAAAAAAAAACACTTTTTTTTGGAACTCACTTCTGCGTCATCTTAACGTGACAATCAAGGAGGCACCTTCATCTTTTTCCCCCTGGTTTACTCTTTGTATTAATACACATTCATTTACTGTAGTAACATTATAAGCTACTGCCGGTCTTTACGTTAAATATAATGTATATTGTGTCTATGTATTTAAAAAATTTGAATGGACTGATAAAGGGAGCTGTAAAGTATTTTTGTTGAAGTACAATGTCATTTTGACCATAATAATGTACCAAATCTAACTCGTATAAATATTGCAGTAGTATAGAAAATTCTATATATACATTTATAGGTAAAATCGAACTCCGAGCCTCCTGTACCCATTCTGTGACATCAAACAACTTCCCTGTGCAAAGGATCATAGGGGCTCGAAGTGTCCATCAGTTGTACCCTTCGAAATTCTTCATTCTGAAGGGCCCTTTGAAGTGGCCAGTTTTGAGCACTTCGGTTTGGAACGACCCTTCAATATGACGTCAGTGATGTTTTCACTCCGAAGTGCCCTTTGGAGGGCGATATATCCCGTTTGGAATGCACCGCAAGACAGAGGTGGGAAACGTTAATCCTGGAGGGCCATTGTCCTGCAGAGTTTAGCTCCAACCCTGCCTGTAACTTCAGTAATCCTGAAGGCCTTGATTAGCTTCAGGTGTGTTTAATTAGGGCTGGAGCTAAACTCTGCAGGACAGTGGCCCTCCAGGATCAACGTTCCCCACCCCTGCTCCAAGACCTGAAATGGGTGTGTCAGACAAAGGAGACATGCAAAATGTGCAGTGCTGGGGAGGATCCAGGAATGTGTTAGGTAACCCCTGAATTAAAGGGTTAGTTCACCCAAAAATGAAAATTCTGTCATTAATTACTCACCCTCATGTCGTTCCATACCCGGAACACAAATTAAGATATTTTTAATTAAATCCAAGAGGTTTTTTTTTTATCCCCCATAGAAAGCAACGTAATTACCATCCTTCAAGGTCCAGAAAAGTAGTAAAAGACATTGTTAAAATAGTCCACATGATTACAGTGGTTCAACCGTAAATTTATTAAGTGAGAAAACAAAAAACAAAAAAACAAAACAACTTTATTCAACAATTTCTTCTCTCTCATGTCAGTCTCCTACGCAGCTGACGTAGTGAACACAGTGCATGCTTCCGTGTTTACATCCGAACGCCGGCTCAGTATTGGGTGACGCTGTACTTGTGAGCAGCATGACGCATGCATGTGATGCTGACGCAGGAGCCGGCCAATCTTGAGTCGGCGTTCTGACTTTGAATACGGAAGCATGCACTGTGTTCACTATGTCAACTGCGTAAGAGACTGATTTTAACAATTTCTTTAGTACCTTTCTGGCCTTGAAAATTGGGTCTATGGATGAGTCAGAGAGCTCTTGGATTTAATAAAAAATATCTTAATTTGTGTTCCGAAGATGAACGAAGGACTTACGGGTGTGGAACGGCATGAGGGTGAGTAAGTAATGACAGAATTTTTATTTTTGGGTGAACTAACCCTTTAATACTATGCATATAAATATACATATTAACAAACAATATTAAACAAACAAAATATAAATTATTTAATTTGTTTAATGTTGTTGGTTAATGCATATTTAAGGATTGCATTTATGCTGCCTCTGATAAAGAGTCATTAAAAAGTCTGTGTAAACACCTTTTGTGAGAATTGTTTTACATTTATTTTTAGTATTTAAAGAATCTCCCTTGGTGCATAAAAACTTCAGCACAAAAACCAAAGACCAGGGTTCTGCATGTCATCATGGGAATATTAATATCCTTGTGTAGGCGAGACATTTACCATCAACAAATCCATCAAGTCATATACGTGTCACGGAATGAAGGCAGGATGCAAATGCAAGTTAATCTCTTTATTAGAGCTTCACACACAAGAAAGTCAGAAAGTCCGAAACAGACACATGGGAACATAAACAGACAGCAGGAGAGTGGTAACACAGGGACTTCGATGGACGATGGTGATCCGTGGAGAATGGTGATCGGAGNCAAATCCATCAAGTCATATACGGGCCGCACAAAAAGGTTTCACAGACTTTCTCTCTGATTTTGTACTGTATGTTTGTGTGTGTGTGTGTGTGTTCTTGTTTATATTACATCGTGGGGACCAAATGGCCCCACGATGTAATAAAAACCTGAGATCACCTACATCGTGGGGCCCAGCCAGCGGTCCCCACGAGGGAAATGGATTAATAAACATACTAAATGATGTTTTTTTGAAAATGTAAAAATGCAGAATGTTTCCTGTGATGGGTAGGTTTAGGGATAGGGGTAGTGTAGGGGGATAGAAAATACAGTTTGTACAGTATAAAAACCATTACGCCTATGGAGAGTCCCCACTAAGATAGCAAAACAAACCTGTGCGTGTGTGTGTGTGTGTGAGTGAGTCACCTGCTTTATCTCTGTCCTGAAGCGTATCATACTGCTGGAAAAGGGCTGTCCGGCTCTGTATGAACTCACTTGGAGCCTCCCATTCTGCCATTTTATGAGGGTAGAAAAATCTTGTCAGCTTCTCTCTAATTTCTTTGGTTTTTCCCAGCAAGCCAATGGGCACATGAGCTATTAGTAAAGGGAAAAAGGCATCAAACTTCTCAAAGTCCTCTCGCAGCTGATCCAGACGCAGATTTGATGAATGTCCGTATAGCGTGTTAAACGTGGTCTGAAACATTACACATTTACAGAACTCATATAGATCTGCCTCTTTCCAATCGGAATCAGGCCCAGACTCTTCACTGGACAGAAAACGGCATCGCAGGACCTGCTGCAGGTTTCCCATCATGCTGAACGTGAGTGGGTCGAGGGCAGGACCCTGCAGCAGAGTGTAGCACCTCTGGAGGCTGTCACTCATTCCAGGGAAGTGGCCACTCTGTACCGATGGGTAATCGAAAGTCCTGGATGCTGCGCTGTCTGCAAATGTGTGGAAATCCAACTGTTTCCCATGTTTGATCACAGATGGGTACAGGAGAGGGTTCATTATAAATGTTATGTATCTCCCTAAAGAAACACACAAACATGAACAGCTAGATGTCATGACATCATGTCAGTGTGATATACTTTACTTCAGTTAATTAAAAAAAAATAATAATTAGTGATGTTTGCCAACATCTCTATTACTATTGCTTTTAAGCATACTCGGAGCTAACATTAAATATTCCATTAACATGTAACTTGCCATTGGTGCTGCAGACTTAGATTTTTTAATAAAATAAATAAAATAAAATAATTTAAACTTCAAGGAGAGCAAATGAAGACTTCAGATGCAAAAGCCTCTAAGTGCCATCTGAAATTCTCTTATAAAATGAGCATTTTTATCAAGCTTGTATGTTTATGTTCAGCTATTTCACTTTAATGGCAATGAAAAGGACCTATTAATTGCCATTAAAGTGAAATTACTGAACCTAAACATAAGAGCTTGATAAAAATGCTCATTTTAGAAGAAAACTTCAGATGGCACTTAGAGGCTTTTGCATCTGAAGTCTTCAAATATTGATACGGTTCCATAAAATCAGTGAAAAAAACTACCTAGAAACTGCAACTGAAATCTTTTAAATCACCTCAAATTAATTGAGAAACTACTGGACCACTGAAATGAAAAAAAAAAAAAAAAAAAAAAAGTTGAAAAAACTAAAATGGGGATGAATTGCAACATTTAAAATATACACTTTCCCTTTCACATTTATAAAAACTAATCTTTTTTAATGTAAAAAAGTCCATGTTATTTGCCAGCTATACAAATGCTATTCTGACAACATCTTTCATGACCATATCTTTTTCATTACCATAACTATGTGTCAGCATGTGTTGCACAATAACAGTGTGTCTCAGAGGAAGAGCAAAAAGAAACTACAAGTTAGCTAAATATGACAAAATTTTTGTTAAAGTCAGAAGAAGTCCTCATTTGAAAAAGAAAATTACCTAATTTGTGTAAGTTATGATAAATAAATGTGTGTGTCAAGTATACCTGCAATAAGTACCGTAAAAACATCTCCATGTTCCTGCTGTAGTTGTGTAAGGAACTGTTGAGAGTTTTTTCTGAATTCTAGAGCTTTTCCCAAGAATGGTATCCAGCCTTTAATCAGTGGGGGTTCACCGTCCTTCCTGTAAAATGCACACCCAATTTAACAGTTGTGTTTTCGACGCCTGAGAGACTGCCATTGTATGTCAGTGTAAACAGCTCTCCTACACAAACACACAAACTCTTCCAACTCTGTTCTCTTGATAATGTCTTTGTGGGAAAGCGGTGACATAATTGTGCTGAACAAAATCCTTTATTGCTTTTCAGTTTGTTTTTCTGCTAGTATTCTTTTAAATGACAAAGCCAGGATTCATTAACTGAGAATACTGTTTTATGACCTCAGTGATCTACAGTTGATGTATATCTACCCATGACCTACTTTTCAAGGCTGACCAGAAAAGGATAGAGTGACCCTTTGGGAATTAATTCTCCAAACTTCCTTCTGAGGTTGCAACTGACTAACTGAACAAGAAACCACATTGCAGCCTATAGGGGAGTAAATATCTGCAGAGTTCAGGTTCAAAGGGCATCTAACTTAAAGCCCTAGAACAAAAAACACAAAATATACATGCAAAAACAAGAAAAAACTATTGGAGACATGCAAAATGTGCAGTGCTGGGGAGGATCCAGGAAAGTGGGTAAACTGGCATGATATTTACCAATAAACCAGGAATGTAAAATAATAGAACTTCTGACAACCTGTTAAGTCCTGACATACAGTGAAAACACTGTGCAAAGTACAAAGCCTTATCGCAGAGACAGGCAATCATAGATTACCTAGAGAAACAAAATAAGCGAAACCAGGTAAAAAAAAAAAAAAAAAAAGTTTGGCGTTTTGCCTTTTTAAGTTAAAAGTTTTACCTTTTGACGTCATTCCTCAAGTACACACAAATTTGGTACAGATTATGGTTCAAATTAACATAACACACGTGTTGTAATACATGTAGTGCATCAATGATGTGGTAATGCACATCCTTGTTTTAACATGCAAATAAAGCGATTTTAACCCCTTAAGGTTTGGGTTGCAATATCCGATTAGAGAATGAATCGTTCTTTTGAGTCGAATGAATCTTTTCAATGAATCATTTAAACCCATGGGTGCCCAACCCTGTTCCTGGTGACCTTCCTGCAGAGTTCAGCTCCAGCCCTGCTCAACACTCCTGTCTGTAATTATCAAGGGCTCCTGGAGATCTTAATTAACTGATTCAGGGGCGTTTTATCAGGGTTGGAACTAAACTTTGCAGGTAGGTAGATCTCCAGGAACAGAGTTGGACACCCCTGATTTAAACCAGTTCACAAAACAGGTGTTGTGCCAAATTCTGAACCTCGCCAGTTTTTCATTACTTCATGTCTTTATAAACCAAATCATGGCTACAACAATCTGAACTGGAACACATTGTAAACATAAAACTGTTATAAATAAAATGAAAATATGTCTCTACTATATCTTTATCAGAATATTTTATAGAGTATGTACGTACATATGCTACACCTAGGCTACAGATCTCTATATTGACAGACCAGTGGCCAGATTGGCATGTCATGAACAACGCGATGACGTAATGTGTTCACTGAATCAGCTCGAATTGTTCTAAAGAACCGATTCCCGACCACGAGCTGCTGGACTACCCATCAATGGAAGGTTCAATTTCAAACTGAGGTGAACTATGAGTAAACAAGATACCAGTCCTGCTGTGAATTATTCATATGGTCTTAGCAGACGCTTCCTTGCCAAATCGGCTTTAAAAGTATTTTAAGTGTTAAATGACGATTGTAACGTTCAGATTCACCTTGCTTGGACAATCCCTAATCAGGAATGACAAGTCACTTTAATCAAAAGACGTATGCTTAATGATACACTCTACAAATAGGCAGCATAATCACAACTGAACACAGTGATCCATTTAAACAATGCATTCATCAGTTATTACAATAAATATAAATCGGCTACATGTTACATTCTCAACCAGCAACAAAATGCATTAATAAAAACTCACCGCTTCCGTCCGCAGAACACGCACAACAGCAGCACGGAGATAAAGCCCAGAAAGATCGTCAATAAATACTCCAACATTATCAAAGAGCCTCTGAGTGAAAAACATAGAAGAGTGGTCCGGTTTACAAAGCACTTCACGCGATATGTCCAGGTTTTGCGACGGTCACTTTAAAAGTGAAAGAGCGCTTATCATCCCACAAATGAATTATCAGAGTCCAATGAGAGATATGGCTTGTAATGAAGAGATTACACGAGAACAAGCGAGTGTTCAAGATTTTCAGAAAGTCACGCCCAGTGGAGGTCGCTCAAATGAAAATTAAGCAACAGCCTGCATGTTTGCACTACAAACCTACTTGGCCCATTCAAGCCTTTGAGAAAAAAAACCTGCATCCCAATGTGCATACTATCCACCCTATCCGCCCTAAATAGTATTGAATATTAGCCTACTGTAACATACTATTTAGGATGGAAAGCATGCACATTGAGACGCAGGTATAATCTTTTTGACTCGGTCCTACTAGCACACACACACATACCAAAATATGTACAGGTCCTTCTCAAAAAATTAGCATATTGTGATAAAGTTCATTATTTTCCATAATGTAATGATAAAAATTAAACTTTCATATATTTTAGATTCATTGCACACCAACTGAAATATTTCAGGTCTTTTATTGTTTTAATACTGATGATTTTGGCATACAGCTCATGAAAACCCAAAATTCCTATAAAAAAAATTAGCATATCATGAAAAGGTTCTCTAAACGAGCTATTAACCTAATCATCTGAATCAACTAATTAACTCTAAACACCTGCAAAAGATTCCTGAGGCTTTTAAAAACTCCCAGCCTGGTTCATTACTCAAAACCGCAATCATGGGTAAGACTGCCGACCTGACTGCTGTCCAGAAGGCCATCATTGACACCCTCAAGCGAGAGGGTAAGACACAGAAAGAAATTTCTGAACGAATAGGCTGTTCCCAGAGTGCTGTATCAAGGCACCTCAGTGGGAAGTCTGTGGGAAGGAAAAAGTGTGGCAAAAAACGCTGCACAACGAGAAGAGGTGACCGGACCCTGAGGAAGATTGTGGAGAAGGACCGATTCCAGACCTTGGGGGACCTGCGGAAGCAGTGGACTGAGTCTGGAGTAGAAACATCCAGAGGCACCGTGCACAGGCGTGTGCAGGAAATGGGCTACAGGTGCCGCATTCCCCAGGTCAAGCCACTTTTGAACCAGAAACAGTGGCAGAAGCGCCTGACCTGGGCTACAGAGCTAATTTTTTTATAGGAATTTTGGGTTTTCATGAGCTGTATGCCAAAATCATCAGTATTAAAACAATAAAAGACCTGAAATATTTCAGTTGGTGTGCAATGAATCTAAAATATATGAAAGTTTAATTTTTATCATTACATTATGGAAAATAATGAACTTTATCACAATATGCTAATTTTTTGAGAAGGACCTGTATAAATAAATGAATGAATAAATATATATTGCAAAAAGTGATATGCACAGTTTTCAAAATAAAAAGTGTATATTGTAAACAATAAAATTATATGATAATACATGTTGTGTGCATTAATGGCGTGGTAATATACATCCTTCTTTTAACATGGAAAAAATCTGTATAAATAAATTGGCTAAATGTTGACTTCAAGGCCCTCCATTTTCCAAGACAATATTTGAATATCTTTACATGTAGGATGATTCATCTGGTGCTTCTGCTGTAATCACAACAAACTTTCCTATCAACCAAAATCAGGAACAATTAATATATTTTAATAAGCTTACCTATAATTAATTTCATGATTCCAGAAGAGCTGTATGCTCTTTAATAATAAGTTCTTCAGAGACTAAAT
Source organism: Anabarilius grahami (assembly GCA_003731715.1). Classification (NCBI taxonomy): domain Eukaryota; kingdom Metazoa; phylum Chordata; class Actinopteri; order Cypriniformes; family Xenocyprididae; genus Anabarilius; species Anabarilius grahami. The sequence continues at coordinate 1,808,601 of RJVU01061481.1, forward strand.
GAAAATATAAAATTGATTATTAATGGGTTATTGTTTTGTATATATTTAAACTATTATTTAAAAAATATTTTACCATAGTAAAATAATTATAAGTCATCTTGTGGCCTCTTTGGAAGTTTACTGAGGGCCTATAGTGGGTAGTCTGCTGGCCAACTGCTTTTAACCAAATTATCCAAAACGTGCAGTGTTGGGAGGCCTCCAGGAGCAGGGATGAGAAACACTTTTACAGTACATTTATCACAGGGACAAACCCTTTGAAACTATTTCGTTCTTTGCTCAGGGAAAAAACGCCTTTGCAGGGTTTGAACCTATAACCATTTGATAACAGCTTCCCCACACTCCCACATTATGTGTGAGATCAGACACAGGCTAGTTTAGATTTGTGTATGTGTGTTGGGGAGTTAATGCAGAAAAAATAAACTACACCAGCTGTAATTCCTACAGTTCCTATTTGAAAACGGATGGATTCTCTTTCCATACAAAATAATCTCTCTTTTCTCTCAGTCTGTGACTCACTGTGTATGTGTGTATGTATGCCAGCAGCAAGCCCTACTGCTCCAAACATAAAGGTCTCTCTGTTTGCCTGTTCTGTGGTTCTTTTTTCAGTGCTGCCAGCAAAAAAAAAAAACACCACTATTTCACCGCTTTCACTATTCCCAACACTCCCTGACTCAAAAGACTGATTTAATAATTGATTGACTGGTAATTGATTTAATAAGGAATACAAATTGTAAAGACAATGGAATATGGGTATTGTTTGAGAAATCAATGGCAACATCAATGGCTCAGTGTCAAGTATGGCCCCTGTCTGACCAGGGTGGCAGGTAGGATGACTACTGAGACCAATCCAGAGTGACAATGGGCTTGAGGACTGTAGTGAAGTGAAGTGAAGTGAAGTGACATGTGGCCAAGTATGGTTTAACCCATCCAAGTGCACACACACAGCAGTGAACACACACACCGTGAACACACACACCGTGAACACAGCAGCCGGAGCAGTGGGCAGCCATTGCTGCGGCGCGCGGGGAGCAGTTGGGGGTACGGTGCCTTGCTCAAGGGTCTCACCTCAGTCATGGTATTGAAGGTGGGGAGAGCGCTGGACATTCACTCCCCTCACCGACAATCCCTGCCAGACCTGAGACTCGAACCCATGACCTTTGGGTTACAAGTCCGACTCTCTATCCATTAGGCCACGACTGCCCCCTGTAGAGGAAGAGGCAGCACCAGATGGGAGATGGTGATGAAGACCAGGACTAGACCAGGACTAGAGCAAGGATAAACGGCAGAAACAGGAACACACCACAATGCACAATGAACGCATGCAATGAACCAGCAAAGACATGAGGGAAAGAGGAAAAATATAAAGGGAACAGCACATGAGGATCAGGTGGATACAATCACACTAAGTCCCAGGGGGGTACAAACTGGGAGGGCAGATGGTGAGAAAACATGGAACCCCCGTACTGGCTAGGAAACACAGAGGGTGGGGTACGGCAGATAGGGGAAAGAACCAGGTGAAAAGTTCAAGACTGACCAGGGAGGTGCCAGCTTTGGAAAATTCTGATGACCAGGAAACACAGAGGCTGGAATGGGTAGGAATAGGATTGATGGCCCTTCTAGGAACATGAACTCACTCCACTGGTGGGTACTTGAAAATGGCGTTATTGTTAGAAACAGCCTTAGGGACAAACTCTTGATTGGGGAAGGACCGCACTAGCAAGGAGGTTGACTGTTTGGGAAATGGGCTCAGGGGATTCAGGAACAGATACTGAAACTGGCTCAGGACTGTCCTTAAGGACTGCTGAAACGCCCTCCAGGGCTTTAGGGACAGACACTGGACTTGATTTAGGGGTGCTCTCAAGGGCTTTTAAAACACCCTCCGGGGCTGCAGCTACAGACAATGGGTTTGACTCAGGGGCGCCCTCGGGGGCTGCTGAAACTGACTCCTGGGCTTCAGGAACAAACACTAGACTTGACTCTGAAGTACTCTCCAGGGCTTCAGGGACAGACACTGGACTTGACTCCGAAGTGCCCTCCTTGTCTTCAGGAACAAACACTGGACTTGACTTAGGGGTCCTCTCGAGGGCTGTTGAAACGCCCTCTGGGGTTGCAGCTACAGACAATGGGCTTGACTCAGGGGTGCCCTGGGGGGCTGCTGAAACATCCTCCAGGGCAGCAAGGACAGCCACTGGACTTGACTTGGAGAACTCTCCTGGGCTGCACTCATAAGCTCATGGACTGGAGCCAACACTGGACTGTGCACAGGGGCTGGAGCCGACACTGGACTGTGCTCAGGGGCTGGAGCCGACACTGGACTGTGCTCAGATAAAAGCATTTGACTTGCCAACATAGGCCTTCTTCTTTTGCTTACGAGGGGATTAAAATTTGCGCTCTACTGACTCAGGAATGACTGAGGCAGGAGCGAGCTTGACTGGCTCTGAACTGGCAGAAGCGAGCTTGACTGGCTCTGGAATGGCACCGGTCTTGCTGCCAGGCAGTGAACATCAGTGGCCAGGAAGTCTGAGGGATACAGGGCGAGACAGGAAAACAAACACAAGACTCACAATAACAAAACAAGACAAGACACAAAGAGACAACAAAAACAAGACTTGAATGCACAAAGGAAACAACTTAACTAGAACTGAAATCAAGATAAATAACAAGACTAGGACTAGAGCAAGGATAAACAACAGAAACACATCACAATGCACAATGAACGCATGCAAAAAAACAGCAAAGACATTAGAGAAAGAGGCACAATCAGCTAACGAGGACTAAGGAAGAGGGCGTAGTAACTGGAAACAAGGAGGCAGGACTAGAGGAGCACATGGCCAACACAAACAAAGACAGTCATGTGCTGAGTTGTGGGTTTCTACCTCGGCCGAAATCGCGTTCCATTGGGGGGCAACGCGATGCGACCGCAAAGGGCACTTTCACTTCCGCGATCAAAGGGGCAGGGACTTTCTTCTGCCAGATATAATTTCTATCTCTTCTCTGCAGAACTCCTCCAGTTTGTCTCTCAGATGAGACACAGATTTACCAACTTCATCAAAAGAGAAGAGAACAGAGAGTGATTCTGGGTGAGTCTGTAGATCTAGGAGGGACAGGGACAGACTAAAAACTTTACACAAACAACAAGAAAACCAGAAAATTTGATTCATACAACCTTACTGAACACAATGTTCTATGATTGGATTGGAGGAGAGTCCTAACTGAACAGCTCTTCCAGCAGTCAGCAGTTCTTCTTCTGCTCAAAACTCACATTTTACCTAAAACAGGTCTTGGAGTGAAGGTCTGCCTGCACTGAGAGCAGCTGTAGACTCTCTTCTGATCATCCAGATCCCAGCAGCCTGTAATACAGCTCATAACTGTGTCCAGACAGGGAATGGTCACTGGATCCTTCAATAGACCTAGACAGATTGAACAGCTGAACTGATCATGAGCCAAAGAAACACTGGATTCTGCCATTTCACAGTGTGTAGACACAATAACTGTTATAGTTCCTGTTTTTTTGTTAAGCGAGACATGTTTAATACTGGTGTGTCCGTTAGTGTGACACACCTGCATTATCTAGAAACTGTTCATAATAAAAAGGTCCACAAGTTTAGAGATTGTGAAAATGTAAAGCATAACAACTAGATGGCGCTCTAACACTGTTTTTCAGTAATTGTGAGCTTATGTCTAGTAGTGATTAGCAGGCTACCTTAACCCGTTAAAAAAGATGTTCCTTGCACAGCATCCTTTTGTGATCTGTGAATGTAAAATTGAATAATTGTGTACTGCCATCTCTCTTTCTCCCTCTCTCTCTATATATTCATAGGATGAGATGGACCAGATATATAGGATGAGATATGGACCATATAGGCTAGGCCTAATGAATGAAAAGCATCAAACAAGGGAACTCCTTCAACATCCGCCTCCACCTTACCCCTAATCTTCTCTAAACTGATTTAAACTTCTACTCCTGAAGTAACAGTAAGCTAATGACCTTCAGTAGACATTCTGACTGTCTTGATTGATGGGGGCTCAATAAACATTTTTAAAACATTAGATGTTTGTGTTATCAGAGGGATACTGTATATATGACCACTTGTAAAATGCTTTTCATTCATAAATAAATAAATATTTAATAATAAATAAACAAATAAAATGTCAGTATTAGTAATAATAGGCCTAACTGCACATTTGTCTACAAAACCTTAAACTTAGGCATTCAAGTTTGTGAGACCAGAAGAAACAAACTCAGTCAAGTCTCCCCAAAGTTTTAAATTATGGTGTTCCAAATTATTATCATATTTATGTAGGCTACTATGGTATTTACATTGTATTCCACTGTAACATGGTACAAAAAACATGGTAGTGCCAAGGTACTTTATGTCAGTGGCATGTCCTTTACATCATATAGTAGACTTAACTCCAAATTTAACAAGAAAATCGTCTAATGAAATGTTAAAATTGGACTTAACATTTAAGCTTGTATTGGAAAAGATGAGTGGTCTGGAGGAGTGTAGTGGTTTTCTGACGCCGCAGGCTGGTTTCCAGGGATGCGCATGTGATTCCCGGATAGGGGAGGTTTGCAAGCTTGTGGTGGGAGCAGACAGCTGCCCAGTCTCGCGCAGTGCCGTTTTCATATATGGTCACGTAATCATGGCAACCCTTACGTACCCATGCTAAAAACAGACCAGACACTACACAAGCGCGTGGAGGAAGGTGACAGAGCGGCCTACAAGTGCCACACGGCGAGACAGCATTACAAATGGATTTCTTTGAAAAAAAATAATAAAATAAACAGAACAACACACACCGGAGTGTGCTCACCAGGCGCGTGCGCTCCGCGTGATGAGCGTGGGTTTGGATTATTGGTGCCCTAGAACGCGCGAGACCATGGAGAGTTTAGAGAGGCAGCTGATATGCCCCATTTGTCTTGAGATCTTCACCAAGCCGGTGGTAATCTTACCGTGCCAGCACAACCTCTGCCGCAAATGTGCCAATGACATCTTTCAGGTACCACCAATGTATACTTAAAATGAAACGAAAAATTTTAAAGTTAATAATGTTTAAAACAATAGTGTTTTGGAATATGATATTCCATAACACTATAATTCAAAAACTTGCTTGAGAAGCTGGTATGACCAGCAGCTGGTAGGCCTATATTACTGGTCCGTCCCAGATTGTCTATTGCTTGGAATGGCTAGCTTGAAACAGCTAATAACCAGTTTAGACTAGCTAGACATGTTTCAAAACTACCATCTTAAGCTGGATTTTCCAACAGTAATTTAAAATCAGCAGTTATATATTGATAACCTATATATTATATAGGTTATGTGGGATATATATTATATATAGGCTATAAGTTATGGGCAAAATGGGTCGATTTTATTCTTTCACAGAAACCAGATGTAGTAAGTAACTACAAAAGAGAGTGGGATTTTGTTCAAGAATTAAGGTTATGAAAAGAAAAACGGTTAAAGAGGTAGCATTTTAAGAGTCATTAAAATATCGGAATTGGGAACATATGTTACATCCTCAAGTCCTATATAGTTAAAAGAAGAGTGTAAAAAGAAACATGCTGGATTTGGTACTAAGCTAGACAAAATATTTTAATGAGTAATAAGTGCAGAACTGAAACTACTGAATCACACACAAAAAAAGATTTTATTATTGTTACTATTATTTTATTTTTATCATTAGTAATGGCATCATAATTTATCTTTTTTGCTCATTATTATTACTGGTAAAGTAGTATTTCTTCTGTCAACATATTTACAATGTTGTTCTATTTACATTTAATGTCTGAGATTGTACAGTACCAATCCTTTGTAAGGAACATTTGAAATAATTTAAGTAAAAGCCAAAATATATATAACAAAAATATTTGTGTATGTTTCAGGCCTCAAACCCCTACTTGCCCACACGAGGAGGTTCTTCCTTGGGCTCAGGCGGCCGGTTCCGCTGCCCATCCTGTAGGCATGAAGTGGTTCTGGATAGACACGGGGTGTATGGCCTACAGAGGAACCTGCTGGTGGAGAACATCATAGATATGTACAAACAGGAATCCAGCAGGTATTATTACTATAAGACTTACAGCTTCATTTCACCTTCTCTAATTATTTATAATGTCTAATCATTTGGAACCCTGTTGCAACTCATACATTCTATTCTATTCTATTCTATTCCAGCACATGGTCATTTGTGTGTGTGCTGGACTATATTTATAAATAGGCCAATGTGACAGGAGCTATTTCAGACACACCTTCTGTGTTTATCAGTCCCCCCCCCACCACCACCACACACACATTTGGAAACACATCAACATGAGCAACAGCAGTTAGACTGTTACTTTCTCTCACTGTGCACTTCTAATGCAAACTAAAAGAAAATTAAACTAAACAAAAGTGATATCATCACAGCAGTGATTGTGTTACTTTGAAAGGGAGGTGAATATTTCATTGCTTGGAAATTTGTTGTGTTTTTCTTTGTTGTTTTTTATTCATTATTCATTCTTGTTCTATTCTCTATACATTCATATACACCGATCAGGCATAACATTATGAGAACTGACAGGTGAAGTGAATAACACTGATTATCTCTTCATTACAGCATCTGTTAGCGGATGGGATATATTAGGCAGCAAGTAAATTTTATCCTCAAAGTTGATGTGTTAGAAGCAGGAAAAATGGCCAAGTGTAAGGATTCAAGCGAGTTTGACAAGGGCCAAATTGTGATGGCTAGACGACTGGGTCAGAGCATCTCCAAAACTGCAGTTTATGTGTGGTGTTCCCGGTTTGCAGTGGTCAGTATCTATGAAAAGTGGTCCAAGGAAGGAACAGTGGTGAACTGGCGGGAGCGAAGGCTGGCCCGTGTGGTCCGATCCAACAGACGAGATACTGTACCTCAAACTGCTCAAGAAGTTAATGCTGGTTCTGATAGAAAGGTTTCAGAATACACAGTGCATCGCAGTTTGTTGTGTATCGGGCTGCATAGCTGCAGACCAGTCAGGGTGCCCATGCTGACCCCTGTCCACCGATGAAAGCACCGACAGTGGGCACGTGAGCATCAGAACTGGACCAAGGAACAATGGAAGAAGGTGGCCTGGTCTGATGAATTATGTTTTCTTTTACATCACGTGGATGGCCGGGTGCGTGTGCGTTGCAACCAACACAATATTAGGAAGGTGGTCATAATGTTATGCCTGATCGGTGTACATTTTTAAAAACACTGGTAGGCATAAAGATAGACAATTTAAGTAAAATCTCTCTGATTCTCTGTCAGCAGCAGTAAGCCTGAGCCAGATGTGAAGAATGATGAGTTGATGTGTGAGGAGCATCAGGAAGAGAAGATTAATATATACTGTGTGACCTGCTCCGTTCCCACTTGTTCCTTATGTAAAGTGTTTGGCAGTCATCAGTCCTGTGAGGTTGCTCCACTCAAATCTGTCTACGAGACCCAGAAAGTGAGACTTTTTTGTCTATCTTTCTGCTTTTCTTATTATCATATCTCTGCACCTCTGTATTCTTTATCTCATGATGATTGATCAGTTTATATTTCTGTGCTTGTGTGTGCAGACAGAGTTGTCTGATGGCGTTGCTGTGTTGGTTGGCAACAATGACAGAATTCAGGGCATCATCAGTCAGCTAGAGGAAAGCTGCAGATCTGTGGAGGTCAGTGTGTATTATTATCAATGACTGTTCTTTTTTTATTGACCAATTCCATGGCATCATAACTCTCAGGTTGATTTCTTACATTACGGTCCTAGTAATGATGCCAGTGCATGTGTGTTTGTGTAGGAAAATGGCCGTCGGCAGAAGTCTCGTGTATGCGAGTGGTTTGATCGTCTGTATGCTCTTTTGGAAGAGCGCAGAGGAGACCTCACACTAAAGATCACTGCAGAACAGCAGGAGAAACTCGATTACATCAGTGGCCTACAGCGCAAGTACATGCGCACACACACACAAAAATAAAAATAATATCGAAGGTCACATTTGTGAAGACAGGTAACTGTCTTTAACATGTAACAAATAATCATGAAGAACAGCTGCTATTCTGAAAAAAACACTTTTAATTTAATTTAATTTAAAGGGTTACATCACCCAAAAATTAAATTTCTGTCATTATTTAATAACCCTCACCCCGTAAGACCTTCGTTCATCTTCGGAACACAAATTAAGATATTTTTGATGAAATCCGAGAGGTATATGACTCGTCCATAGACAGCAATATAATCACCACTTTCAAGGTCCAGAAAGGAACTAAAGACATCGTTAAAACAGTCAACATGACTGCAGTGGTTCAACCTTAATTTATGAAGCGACGAGAATACTTTTTTGTTCGCAAAAACAAAACAAAAATAACGACTTTATTCAACAATCCCTTCTCATCCCTGACGCAGGTGACGCAGTAAGCACAGTGAAGGTTTCTGTGTTTACATCCGAATGCTCCATATTAGCCAAAGCTGCACACGTGAGTAGCAAGACGCATACGTGTGATGCTGACGCAGGAGTCAGCCAATAATGAGTCGGCGTTCTGACGTAGAACCTGGAAGTGCTGAATGTAAACAACGTATGAGAATAACACAGAAGAGAATATATTGTTGAATAAAGTCATTATTTTTGCTTTGTATTCTCGTCGCTTCATAAAATTAAGGTTGAACCACTGTAGTCACGTTTTAACGATGTCTTTAGTATTTTTCTGGACCTTGAAAGTGGTGATTATATTGCTGTCTATGGACGAGTCATATACCTCTCGGATTTCATCAAAAATATCTTAATTTGTGTTCCAAAGATGAATGAAGGTCTTATGAATCTGTCTCACACCTTATGGGTGTGGAACAACATGAGGGTGAGTAATTAATGACAGAATTTTCATTTTTAGGTGATCTAACCCTTAAAATATACTTTACTATTATGCATAACATTATATACCATTCAAAAGTATGAGGTAAGAAATTATTATTTTTATTCAGCAAGGATGCATTCAATTTGATCAAAAGTGACAGTAAAGACCTTTATGTTACAAAAGATTTATATTTCAAATAAATGCAGTACTTTAGAAAAAATGTATCATAGTTTGCACAAAAATAATAGAATGATTTCTAAAGGATTATGTGACACTGAAGACTGGCTGCCGAAAATTCAGCTTTGCCATCATAGGAATAAATTACATTTTAAAATATATTACAAAAGTTATTTTAAATTGTAGTAATATTTCACAATATTACTTTTTTCTCTGTTTTTGATCAAATAAATTCAGCCTTGGTGAGCATAAGAGACGTCTTTCAAAACATTAAAAAATCTTACTGACCCCAAAATTTTGAATGGTAGATAAATAACAGATGCTCATCAAATATCCATATTTATTTGTTGTAGTTTATCTGCTTAATTTCAAATAATGCTCTTTACATCATGATTTCTCTATTTTTCCATACTAAGTATGTTTATGCATGTGCATGTTTACAAAATCTGCTAATCACAGTAATGACCTGTGCAGGTACAGAGAGCACTTGGATAACGCAGCCAAACTAGTGGAGACAGGAATTCAGACAATGGAGGAATCTGAGATGGCCATCTTCCTGCAGGTCTACAAAGTTTTTTATTGCATGCTTTTTTCTTTTCTTAAAAACAAACAAACAAACACTTAATGTAATATAATTATAGAAAAAGAAAGAAAAGAAAATAAATAGAAAAGAAAGCACATTTTTCTTATGCAATGGAGTGTGAAGTCTCTAATCGAAATGTCTCTCTAACAGAATACAAAGCCTCTACTACAAAAGTAAGATTCAAATAATCACCATTTTACTGATTCTAAAAATATTTAAACTTTCAGAAACTAGTGTTTTATGCCTTCTAATTCATTCTGTCTCATGTTAGGATCGCAGAAGGCAGGAATGTGTCTCATTTAGAAAAGGTGGAGCGTGGATATGAAAATATGGATCATTTCACTGCAAACTTCCAGCCTGAACGAAGAGCAATACTCAGTATAGACTTTATCAGGGGTAAAACTAACTCTAATCCTAACCTAAGGTGTCAGGTAAGGTTTTTTTGGAATCTGTCTCTTTATAAGAGATCTTTCTCTTATTATAGATGGTGACGACAATGAAGAGGATGATGATGAAGAAGAATTAGCAGGTACTGTTATTCCTGAGACTCAAGCATCTTCAAGGACAACACCCATCCCGCAGAGACAAACACCTGTACCGAACCCCCCAGCAACGACAGCAGACACCTCCCAAATGTCATCAAAACCCAACCAATCAGTGAACATCAACCCGTCAGAGAACACGCCCTCATTTACGCCCGCTCCAGACTCCAGTCTCAACCCTTCTACAGATGCGCCAGCTCAGGTATGGGTTTCTCCGTCCTCTAATCTCATCCATATTTGTAATTCCTTGGAATTACATAATTTTTTAGGATGGGTCAGTAATGTTTTTTAAAATTAAGACACTGAAAGACACAGTTGGAATGTGAGGACATTATGGATCATAAATCAGCATCTACTGAGTTGGGATCAGCTTACATTTTGTTGAAAGTATACCTTACGATTCAAACACATGACCCCAAAATATGGACGCTTTTATAATTTATTCTCCTTTTCATATATATATAAATATAAAAGTGTCCATATTTTGGTGTCATGTGTTTGAATCATGATATTAGTGATAGTATTAGTGATATTATACTTTTTTGTAAAATACATATTTCAGTGAAATTCAGTGAATTATATTGCAAAATTATAATTTTGAACATACATTAATTTAATTTTAGAATCAGAAAGAGGTTTGGCAGCCAAACTCTGGCCTGCCCCTTCTTGACCTTTCAAGTCAATTCAACATTTTTTCATGTGAGCATAGATAGATGCTGTAGATTGTTCTGACCACAAATCAGATTGCTCTGACTGTCTTTCTCACTGTCTCCATTTATCTGTCTATTCATCGGTCTCTCCATCTCCATCTCACTTTCTTATCTTTTCCATACATTTAGGTAAATGCCGGTCCCAGCCAGACATCTGAGGATGGACCACGCCATGTTTTCTCTTTTTCTTGGTTAAATGTGCCAAAATAAAATCAGACTAAGTTGGTAAACCTGCAACATCCCAGTGACGTTCCAGAAAAAAACTGTTGTACTACATAACTAATATTTTGTTACTTTGACAATCATAGACTAGGCCTACATTAATAGTTAGAAATTTGAAAAGGTAAAATCCACAACTGTTAAATATTAAATGATAATCTTTACTGCTGAATAAAATACAAAATAAAGGATTATGAATAAATGTATAAACAGTCTCTTTTGTATATGTAAATAATGCCTGTTTCTGAATACATTAAAAGAGAAAGAAAAAGGTCAGAAAAAAGACACTAAACTCAAAGTATATTATTTAGAAATGGAATTAAACATTTTTTTGTGTAATTCATTATTTATTTTCCTAAATCGTCCATAATTTTGCGGTTGTTGCTCGCGCGCTGGGCCAGTTGTTCGGCTCGCGCCATCTGCAGCACCTCGCGCAACAGGTGAAAAGTCAGATCCAGCGAGATTGGCGGGTCCTCAGACCGGCGCTCGCGTTCCAAGAAGCTGTTCATGATCCCGTTACCGACACTACCGACCTTGCCTCCTAACAGCCGCTGCGTGAGCTGCAGCTGAAGTGCCTCGGTGCGTGACGGGGATCTCCGGTCGGGCGCGCGCGGGCTGTGAGCGGTGTTGTCCATCCTGAAGAAGTACTCCTCTCCTAAACGCATCAGAAATGGCAGCTGAGTGTCCGTGTGTCCTGGAGCGGACTCGGACAGCGAGACGTGGACACCGAGAGTCACCGCAGCGAGTAGCACGTGCAGCTTCATTGAGGGAAATTCCCTGGAATCTGAATAAACGTAATATACAGTAGGCAGTACAATAAGCGACAAAAACGTTTCCAGGACTTGGTTGAGACTGCATGATTTTTCTTTAATGTATGCCCTATGCATGACAAACTATTCTTCTTATAGGCCTATATATCGCTAATGACAATAGGCCACCCCAGTCAAATTAATAAAAAATAATACTTTAATTAAATAATTAAATTAGGCTAATACATACCCATATATGGGATCCTAAAGCATTCCTAAGGTGTAGTGAAAATTCTTATTTTTCCATATTTTTCTTATTTAATACAAAGCTTTTCCTTACAAATTAGTAAAAAGTTTAAGAAATTTGCTATTTATTTTGTATTTTTCTTTAATGACAGCAGCACTAATGATGCCTGTTTGGTAACTTTACAATAAGGTTTCATTAGTTAACATTAAAGATGAACTAAGAATGAACAATACTTATACAGCATTTATTAATCTTAGTTAATGTTAATTTCAACATTTAGGCTACTAATACATTATTAAAAACAAAAGTTGTATTTGTTAACATTAATGCACTGTAAACCATTGTAACAAGAGCCAACAATGAACGACTATTTATCAAACGATCTAACAATAACAAAGATTAATAAATACTAACAAATGTATTGCTCATTGTTATGTTAGCTAATACATTAACTACTGTTAACAAATAAGACCATATTGAAAAGTGTTACCCTTGCTCCAAAGAGCAGTGGAAGAACATCTGACCTTTTGTAGCTATACTGTATTTTTATTATTATTATTTTTTTAATGTTTAATGTATAGACTATTTTTTTGCAGTGTAGTTTTATCATAACATTTTTCCTTTACAATTCTATAGCATAGGCTACCTTTGTTTATTTCTTGCTTTGAAACAAACAAAAAAGAAATCTCAAATTTTTTATGTGGTCTAAGACTTTTGGACCCCTGATCCGGTGTGGCTAAGAAACTTCGCGCTGATTCCATTTCATTATTTTAAAACAGTCATTTGTTAATTAAATAAAAACATTAAGTAGCACATACACTCTTTAGAATCGCTAAAGTTATCATTTATGTCATTGCGTAAAAGGCATGTATTGAGTTCATGCTCACCTCAGGTGCTCTCCGGATGTTTGTGAGAGTCTGCTGTGGGTGCAGCGCGAGCATCGCTGCCTGGGGTTTATTTATATAACGCGAGATGATAGAATCACCAGAATGGGTATGACAGAATCACTGTCATCTTGACAGAATCACCAGAATGAGTATAACGGAATAATTGGCTGCGGTTCAGTAAAAAATGAAAATGCTCTTGCATTCTGTCCTGTGTTTAGTATCACACCGTAGATTGAATCGAGAGTCAATATCTTCTGTATTTACCGGGCTTTTCTTAATTCGTGTTAATGAATCAATCAGATTCAACCGCCGGTAATTGAGAGACTCTGCTGATGACGCTGAGGAAGGGCAACTTACGTCACTTACGTTACACAACTAACGTCATTCACAGAAATTTGACAAGTGTTTGAAAAGCTTTCTTTTATAACTTGGATTAGATTAGCATAGTGTTTTATAACTGCAAGTAATTAGTTGCCATTATTTAGATTTTGTGTGTGTGTGTTCCTAATAATTTCTATTATTCTGTATAATTACTGACAGATTAGTTAGCCTGTCTCAAAGTAGTTCATTTGTTATAAAAAGTGTTCCGATAAAGTCTGTAAAACACAAACAGCTGCTCCACACTGAACAGTTCAACAACATTAATTAAAAGTAATTGTTGTATAAAACACTGGCAATTATTGTGTACAAAAATATATTTAAG